>JAPYXV010000016.1:1178087-1212986 GCA_028533065.1 Trachops cirrhosus | reverse complement strand
ATGGAGGGTTAGCAACAGGGGAGTGGGAGGAGGAGAGAGGGGGGGAAGGTATGAAGAATAAGTAGCAATGAAGTTAGGTAGAAAATAGACAGGGGGAGGGCAAGAATAGTAGGGGAAATGTAGAAGGCTAAGAACTTACGACACATGGACATGAACTAAAGGGGGGGAACGTGGGTGGGAGAGGGTGTTCAGGGTGGAGGGGAATGAAGGGGGGATAATAGGACAACTGTAATAGCATAATCAATAAAATATATTTAAAAAATTTTAAAAAAGAAAAGAAAACAAAATGAATTTAAACAACGATGTAAAAATCCCTGTAACCAGAAAACTATAAAACACTGAAAAAGAATTGTGGTGGTGCGGGTAAGTATAAGCATAGACTGTGTTCATGTGTTCATGGGAAGAGTCAACATCTTTAAAATGTCCATAGTGATGAAAGCCATGTATAAATTCAAAGTAGTTCTTATTAATATACCAATGACATATTTCAAAGATCTGAGGCAAATATTCCAAAAATTTATATGGAATAACAGCAACAAAATCCCAAGTAGCCTCAGCAATCTTGGAAAAAAAAGAAAGCTGAAGAAAATTCAATACCTGATATCAAACCATACTATAAGTTTACTGTAATCAAAAGAGCCTGGTACTGGCATAAGAACAGGTATTTTGATCAATGAAACAAAACAGAAAGCACAGAAATAAACCCACACATTTTCAGTCAATTGATACTTGTAAAGGGATTCAAGAGCATACAATGGGGAGATGATAGTCTCTTCAATTAATAGTGTTGGGAAAACCAGACTGGTATGTAGACAACATGAAGCTTACCACCAACTTACAGCACATTCAAGAACAAACTCAAAACAGACAAAATACTTAAATATCATTTACGATACCATAAAAATTTTAGAAGAAAACATAGGCAGCAAAACCTGAGATAACTGGCACGTAATGGTATTTTTGCTTGTGTATCTTCTAGGGCAATGGAAACAAAGGAAAAAATAAACAAATGGGACTACATCAAATTAAAAATCTTTTGCACAGATGAAGAAACCTTCAGCAAGTTGAAAACAAAAAGAACCCACAGCATGAGATAACATGGAATAAAAGTTTAATGCCCCAAATATACAATGGACTGATAAAATCAACACCAGGAAAAAACCAAAACACC
This sequence comes from Trachops cirrhosus, assembly GCA_028533065.1. Classification (NCBI taxonomy): domain Eukaryota; kingdom Metazoa; phylum Chordata; class Mammalia; order Chiroptera; family Phyllostomidae; genus Trachops; species Trachops cirrhosus. The sequence goes on along the minus strand of JAPYXV010000016.1, from coordinate 1,211,815 downwards.
AACATAATTTAAAAAATGAGCAAAGGACCTGAATAGGCACTTCCCCAAAGAGGACACATAGATGACCCATAGACATATGAAAAATGCTCAATGTTACTAATTATTAGAGAGGTGCAAATTTCTCTAATAAAAAAACCACAGTGAGATCACTTCACACCTGCCAGAATGGCTATCATCAGTAAATCCACAGACAGGTGCTGGTGAGGTTGTGAAGAAAAGGGATACCTAGTAAAGTGTTGGTGGGAATGCAGACTGGTGCAGCCACTGTACTTGACACTTGAGGTGTCAAGTATTCTCAAAAAATTAAAAATGAACCTTCTTATTGGACCAGCCATTCCACATCTGGAAAGTAGTACTAAGATTCTTGAAACAGCAATACAAAAGAATATATGTGCTCCATGTTCATAGCAGCATTATTTGCAATAGTCAGAATGGAAACCTCCTAAGTGCCCATTAATAGATGCATAGACAAACGTTGGGGCATATTTACACAGTGGAATACTACCAGTCCTTACTGGCAAAAGAAGAAACTCTTTATGCAACAGCATGGATGGTCCTGGAGAATATTAGGCTAATTGAAATACACCAGTCAGTGAAAGGAAAATGTGCTATGATCTCACTTATATGTGGAATCTAATAAATAAAATAAAATAATTAACAAAATGGAAACAGAAGTGCAGATACCTGCGAGAGACTGACTGACAGGTGTTGCGGCTGGGGATGTAACTGAAAGCAGGTCCAGGTACCTGCCCCTCTGAAAGCTGATACTGGAGAGGCAGCATCACTGCTGGGTAAAGGAAAGTGGTTTATTTGAAGATGCTGGCCATCTGGAAGATGGGGGACTCACGACACAAAGCCCATCTCTACCTGTCAGTTGAGGCAGAGATTTTCATGAGGAGGGAGAAGGAAACAGAAGAAAGACATCAAGGGAGGAGTTTGCACAGCAGTCCATTTGCAGGTGAGCACAGTTCATCCCGAGAAGGCTAGTGATGCTCTGGTGTGCATCACCGTGGTTTAATCATCCTGGCTTCATGTTATCCCAGCTTCAAGTCATCCTGGCTTCATGGCTGAAGGTCAGCAAGTCTCCTGGAGCTGGGATGCCTGAAGATCGGAGTCCATCTTTTGAAACTAGTTACTAGTATTATGCAAACATGCTGTTCATGTATAAGCTACATATTATTCAGACTTAGCATTTACAGAAACAATGCCAAAAAATGGTGGGGTGAATTACAATTTCCCACCATTATAATTTCCCCCTGTTACAGAGAGACTGGATGAAAGAAAGTAAAGGAGTTAACCAAAGAATGTGTTGGCATGACCTATGTGCAAAAACCATGGTGTGGGGGTTGCCTGACGGAGTTATTTGGGTTTCCTATGTACAATATCATGTAATTTGTGGACAGTGATAATTTCAGTTCCTTTTGTCCAGGTTTGATGCTTTTTATTTATTTTTCATAGTCAAATAACATTTATTCCAAAGTGTTATTCTATAACCAAGTAGTAAGTGGTTATGCCTCAGTTTCTCTCTCTCTCTCTCTCTCTCTCTCAGTAACAACTTTTATTGTTGTTCAAATACAGTTGTCTCCATTTTCCCACCACCACCTTCCCTTGACTACCCCCCACCACCTCCCACCTTCAATCTTTCCCACCCTTCTAGCTTTGTCCATGGCTCCTTCACACATGTTCCTTAATGACACTTCCCCTTTCCTGTTATCCCCCTACTCCTCCTCTCTGGTTACTGTCAGTTTGTTCTTTATTTCAATGTCTCTGGCTCTATTTTGCTTGCTTGTTCTTTATTTCTTCTTTTCTGAGTGTTGTAGTTGGGACTTCCAGCACTATGTTGACTAAGAGTGGTGAGGGAAGACACCCATGTCTTGTTCAGAATTTTAGGGAAATCCCTTTTAGTCTTGCCCATTGAATATGATGTTGCCTTTCGGTTTGTCGTATATGGCCTTTACTACATTGAGCTATGTTTTCTCTATTGTCACTTAGCTGGAAGTTTTTATTTTACCCAATTTGTTTTCTGCATCTATTGATATGATTCTATGGATTTTATTTTTCATCTTTTCACATAGGGTATCACATTTGTTGATTTGCAGCTAATTGTACCAACCTTGCATTGTAGAAGTAAATTCTACTTGATCATAGTGTGTGATCTTTGAGCTGTATTGTGGGATTTGGTGTGCTAATATTTTGTTGAGTATTTTTAGCCTCTATGTTTATCATAAATACTGGCTTATAATTTTTGTAGTGTCTTTATCAGGTTTTGGAATTAGAGTAATGCTGGCATCGTAAAATGAGGTTGAAAGTTCTTCCTCCTCAACTTTTGTGGAACAGTTTAAACGAATAGGTGTTAGTTCTTTGAATGTTTGGTAAAATTACCCTGTGAAGCTATTCAGTCTAGTACTTAAGTTGTTGGAAACTTTTCTTTCAGTGCTTTAATATCATTAGTTGTAATTTCTGTATTCAGGTACTTTACCTCTTCCTGATTTGGTTTTGGAAGAAAATACTTTTCTAGAAATCTATTTATTACAGTTTGTTCAATTTTTTGTATATACTTCTTAGTAATATTTTCTTACAATTGTTTTTGTTTTTCATTGTTGTTGTCAATTGCTACCACTCCCTCCATATTTCTGATTGTATTTGTTTGGTCCCCCCCCCCTTTTTTTTAATCAGCCTGGTTAAAAGATTGTCAGTAATTATTTTTGAAAGTTCTGGGATTGGTTTTTATTTTTTTTAATTTTTGTTCAAGTACAGTCATCTCCATTTTCCAATGCCCCCCTGCCCTCCCCACTCCCACCTCCCACCCTCAAACATACCCCCTTTGGTTTTGTCCATGTGTCCTTTTCTGCATGTTCCTTATTGGCCCTTCCCCTATTATCCCCTATTATCCCTCTCCCCATCCTTTCTGGTTACTGTCAGTTTGTTCTTTATCCCTTCAAAGTACTAGCTCTTTGTTTCACTGAACATTTTTATTTTTTAAAATTATATTTATGTCTAATTTTTATTATTTTTAATTGTTTATTTTACTTTCTTTGGGGTGTGTTTGCCGTTTACTCCACATTTTTAAGTTTATAGTTACATTTTTGTTTGTTTGTTGTTTTTGAGATAGGTCTGTGATGCAATGAATTTCCCTTTTAGAGCTACTTTTGCTGTGTCCCATAGAATTTAGGTTGTTTTGTTCTTACTTGTATTTGATCCAAGGTAAGTGCTGTTATTTTTCTTGATCTCACTTTTAACACATTCATTGTTTGGAAACGTTATTTAGCTTCTATGAAATTGTGTGTCTTTATTTTTCCTGTGTTTGAATTCTAGTTTCACACCATTATGGTCAGAAAAGATGCTTCATATTATTTCAATCTTTTAAAATTTATTGAGAATTGTTTTACATTTTAATATGTGGTCTATCATAGAGAATGTTCCATCTGCACTTTAAAGGAATGTATATTCTGCTGACATGAGGTGATGTACTCTAAGGATACAAATTAAACTTATCCATTTTAGTGTGTCACATAGGGCCAAGATTCCCCTGTTATTCTGTCTGGAGAAGTTTTCCACTGAGGTCATTAGAGTATTAAAATTCCCGACAATGACTGTTTTAATCTCAAGGTCTCATTTATGTTCAACAAGACTGGATGTACATATTTAGGTGCTTCTATGTTAAGAGGTAAACAAGTGTTTACCAGATTTATATCCTCTTATAAAATTGCAATTTTATCACTATGTAGTGTTCTTCTTTGCCTCTTACTCTATCCTCTCTTTTAAAGTCTGATGATTTCATCAGACATAAGTAGTACTACCTCAGCTTTATTTTTCATTTTCTTTTTTTTTTAACTTGTTGTTCACTTACAGTTGTTCCGCCTTTTGCCCCAATGCTCCCACCTACCCCGACACCCATCCCCATGCCGACAGTCACTTCACACTCATTGTCCATGCCCATGTGTCTGCTATTCATGTTCCTTTCCTTGCCCCTTTTCCTTCTTTCCCCCATTATCCTCCCTGCCTCTATGCTCTAGTCACTGTATGTTTGTTCTTTATTTTGAGGTCTCTGGTTCTACTTTGCTCATTTGTTTGTTTTCTTGACTAGGTTCCACTTAGAGGTGAGAGCTTATGGTATTTATCATTCACTGCTCGGTCTTTTTCACTTAGCACAGTGCTCTCCAGTTTCATCCATGCTGTTGTGAAGGGTGAGAGCTCCTTCTTTATTGTTGCTGCATAGCATTCCTTTGTAAAAGTGTACCACGGTTTTTAGACGCACTCATTTACTGAGGGGCACTTAGGCTGTTTTTAGCACTTGGCTATTGTAAATAACACTATGAACATTGGGGTGTGTAGGATCTCTTGAAGTGGTTGTTCAGGATTCTTAGGATACAGTCCCAGCAGTGGTATTGCTGGATTGACAGGCATTTCCCCCTTCAATAGCTTGAGGATAGTCCATACTGTTTTCTACAGTGGCTGCACCAGTCTGCAATCCCACCCACAGTCTAGTAGGGTTCCCTTTTCTCCACATCCTCTCCAGCACTTGTTGTTTGTTGATTTGTTTATGATGGCCATTCTGACCAGTGTCAAGTGGTATCTCATTGTGGTTTTAATTTGCATCTCTCTGAGGGGCAGTAATGTTGGACATGTTTTCATGAGTCTCTGGACCCTCTGTGTGTCCTCCTTGGACAAGTATCTGTTTAGAACCTTTCTCAATTTTTTAAATTGGATTGCTTGTCTTCCTGCTGTGGAGTTGTGGGAGTTCTTTAGATATTTTGGAGCTGAAACCTTTGTGAGAGACAACACTTGCTAAGATGCTTTCCCATATGGTAGCTTCCATTTGCATTTTGTCCATGTTGTCTTGAGATATGCAGAAACATTTTAGTGTGATGTAGTCCCATTTGTTTGTTCTTTCATTTATTTCCCTTTCCCCGGGGGATGTATCAATGAAAATATAGCACCATGGGGTATATGAAATCTTCCTGCCTCTGTTTGACTCTAGGATTTTTATGGTGTCATGAATTATATTTGTCTTTTATCCATCTTTAGTTCATTTTAGTGTATGATGTAAGTCAATGGTCAATCTTTTTCTTTCTTTCTTTCTTTTTTCTTTTCTTTCTTTCTTTCTTTCTTTCTTTCTTTCTTTCTTTCTTTCTTTCTTTCTTTCTTTCTTTCTTTCTTTTCCTTCCTTCCTTCCTTCCTTCCTTCCCTCCTTCCTTCCCTCCTTCCTTCCTTCCTTCCTTCCTTCCTTCCTTCCTTCCTTCCTTCCTTCCTTCCTTCCTTCCTTCCTTCCTTTCTTCCTCCCTCCCTCCCTCCCTTCCTTCCTTCTTTCTTTTTTGGCATATACCTGTCCTGATCTCCCCACACCATTTATTTAGAAGGCTATTTTTACTCTATTTTATGTTCATGTCCCCTTTGTTAAATATTAACTGATGATAGAGATATTGGTTCATTTCTGGGCTAACTGTTCCACAAGTCTAGGTGTCTGTTCTTATGCCAGTACCAGACTGCATTGATTACAGTGGTCTTGTGAAATAGTTTGGTATCTGGTATTATGCTGTCTCCTACTTTCTTCTCCTTTCTCATATTGCTGAGACTATTTGGGTTCATTCCGAGTTCCATATAAATTTTTGAAATACTTGTTCTATATATGTCATCGGTATTTTGATAGGGATTGCTTTGAATATATAGATTGCTTTTGGTAGTATCGACATTTTGATGATATTAATTCTTCCAGTCTATGAACACAGTATATGCTTACATTTATTTATGTTTTCCATAATTTCTTTCTTCAGTGTTCTGTAGTTTTCTGAGAGCAGTTCTTTTATATTCTTGGTTAAGCTGATTCCTAGATATTTTATTTTTGTTGCTGCTATAGTAAATGGGATGTTTATTCTAATATCTCTTTCTGTTAATTCATTTTTTAAATTTATTTTTAATCATTATTCAAGAACATTTTCTATCCTTTACTCCCATTTCAGCCAACCCACCCATCCCTCCCCTCTTCCCTCCCATTTCTGTTATTTCATTTTTGGTGTCCAAAAATGCCATCGATTTCCAAATGTGGACTTTGTAGCCCACTTTTTGCCAAATCATTTATTAAGTAGAGTAGTTTTTTGGTGGAGTGTATAGTGATGTCCATGTACACTATCATGTCATCTGCAAACAGTGATAGCTCTACTTCCTCCTTTCCAGTTTGGACGACTTTTATTTCTTTTCCTTGTTAGTCACTGTTGCTAGAACTTTCAATTATGTGTTAAATTTGGTTTCTTTATGTGGTTTTGGAATTAGGATAAGAGTGGCCACATAAAAAGAGTGTGGGAATTTTCCCTCTTCTTGGAATTTTTGGAATAGTTTGAGAGGGATCAGGATTAGCTCTTCTCTAACTGTTTTGTAAAATTCTTCTGTGAATCCAAACAACCCAGGGCTTTTGTGTGCCAGGAGATTTTGATTACTGCTTCAATTTCACTAGCTGATATCAGTTTATTCAGGCTTTATGCTTCTTCTTGACTCCATTTTGCAGGATTATATGTTACTAGAAGTTTGTCCATTTCACCCAGGTTTTCAAATTTCTTGGCATATGGTTGTCCATAGGAATTTCTTATCATCCTCTGTACTTCTGTGGTATGTGTTGTAATTTTGCCTTTTTTGTTTCCCACTGTGTTTATTTGGGCCATCTCTCTTTTTTTTCTTGATGAGTCTGGTTACAAGCTTTTCACTAAAAAAAATCTTTACAGTGAACCAGTTCTTGGATTTATTGATCCTTTGGACTGTTCTTTTGGTGTTTGCTATTTAATTGTGCTGTGATCTTGATTTTGTTCTTTCCATCTACTCCCCCTGGGCTTTGTTTGTTGTCGTTCCTCTAGCTTTTGTAGGTGTAGGGTTACGCTGTTTATTTGAAATGTTTCTATTTTTTGTATACACCTGTATTGCCATGAGCTTCTCTCTCAAGTCTGCCTTTTCTATGCTCCATAGGTTTGGGATTTTTGTGTATTCATTTTCATTTGTTTCCAGAAATGTTTTTGTTTATTCCTTGAGCTCTTTGTTTACCTGTTCATTGTTTAGTAACATTTTACTTAGTCTCCACTTTTTTTTTCCTTTTTTTTGAGTTTTTCCCTTGTGGTTATTTTCTGGTTTCAAGCCATTGAGATGTGAGAAAGGTGTTTGCTATGGTATCAGTTTTCTTGAATTTGTTGAGGTTTGATTTGTGTCCTCTCAAGTGTCTATCTTTGAAAATATTCCATGTGTATTTGAAAAGAATGTATATTTTGCTTCTTTGGGGTGAAGGATTCTGTGTATATCAGCGAAGCTGATTTGACCTAGTGTGTCAATTAGTGCCACACTATCCTTCTTGATTCTTTGGAAGATCATTGCATTGCTGTCAGTGGGGTGTTCAAATTCCCTTTTATGAGTGTATTGGTGGCTACATCTTTCCTGAAGTCCTCCAAAATTTTCTGTATGTCGTGGATGCTCCTATGTGGAGTGATTATATGTTTACAATATTTGTAGCTTCCTGATGGATTCTTCCCTTTAGAATTATGGGATGGCTGTCTTTGTCTCTTTTGTTTTGAAGTTAATTTGTCTGATATAAGTATTGCTACCCTGGCTTTGTTCTGCATCCATCTGCTTGGAATAATTTTTCCCACCCTTCACTTTCATTCTGTGTAAGTGTTTTTCCCTGAGGTGTGTCACTTGTTCGGAGAATATGCATGACTGCATGGCTGATGTTTTCTCATCCATTCAGCTACCCTATGTCTTTTAACTGGGGTGTTTCATCCGTTTACATTTAATGTTACTACTGAAAGATATTTATTCATTGCCATTTTCCCCACTGTATCTCTGTTCCTCTTTCTCACTCTATGTCTTCATCTTCCTAAAGCAGAGCCTTTACCATGTCTTGCTCGTTTGGTGGAGGTGTATTCTTTTAGCCTTCTGTTCTCTGGGAAACACCTTATTTCACCTTCCATGTTAAATAACAGCCTTGCTGGTTGGAATAGTCTTAATTGCAGACCATAGCTTTCCATTACTTGGAGTATTTCTTGCCACTTCCTTCTGGCTGGTAGTGTTTCTGTTGAGAAGTCAGCTGCTAGCCTTATTGGAGCTCCATTGGATGATACTATCTGTCCCTTGATGCCTTTAAGATTCTCTCTTTGTCTTTAAAATTTGTCCTTTTAATTATGATGTGTCTTGGAGTGGACCTCTTTGTGTTCATCTTCCTTGGTACTCTCTGTGCTTCCTGCACTTGCATGGCTTTTCCCCATCTCTAGGTTTGGGAAGTTTTCTGTCATTTTTTTCAAACAGATTTTCTATCCCTTGCTCCCCATCTTTGCTTTCTGGTATTCCTATGATTTGAATGCTGTTGTGTTTGATGTTGTCCTGAAGTTCTCTTAAGCTATGCTCATACTTTTTGAGTCTGTTTTCACGATGCTGTTCTACTTCTGTATTTCTTTCTATCTTGACTTCCAGCTCACTAACTTGGTTCTGTGTTTCATCTAGCCTGCGTGGAATTCCTTCTGGTGTATTGTTTTTGAAATTTCAGATACTGTATTCTCCACTTCTTCCTGGTTCTTGTTTATATTTTCTTTTCCCCTCTTATGCTGTTGTAGTTCCCATTTAGTTCTTTGTAGTGGTCACTGAGCTTCTTGATCATCCTTATAATCATCTTTTAAAATTCTATTTCTAATAGTTTGCTTGCCTCCATTTTGTTTAGCTCTTTTACTGGAGATTCTTTCATTCCATTTGATTAGGGGTTCTTTCTTTTTCCCTTTATTTTAGGTGACCCTCTTCCTTTGTATCTCCATATAGGCTGCTCTGCTTTCCCACTTGTCTTCATGGGGTAGACAGCAGTGGCATGATTTCTGTGGGACTCAGTGGCACAATCTCTTTGACCTCCTCACATGGATGCTCTAGGGTTGCATGTTCTTGCTTTTGTGTGGGTTCTCTCTTTGTACTTAGGCTTTATTTATTGGTGGCTTCATTGTTGGTGGGTTCTCCCCTCAGTGGGCTTACTGGTATTCACAACTTACACCTTGTCTGTTATGCTGTTGTACAGGTGCTGATTAACAAAGCAGTATTACTAGAGAAACAAACCTCCAGGAAAAAGAAACCTCCTACCACATCTACTATCTCAACTGCAACTGATCAAATATTAATAAAGGTAAAGAGAGATTATGGATATAATAACATATGACAAATGGAATATGAGATAACTAAAAGAGGGCAAAATGTTATTTTCTGGGAAGAAGTAGTAGAATTGATAATGTAGGAATAGAATGGAGGCGAAGAAAGGGAAAGAACATAACTTAAAACATAATTAAACCATGGAAGTGTGATGGGAACAATGGGGCAAGAAAAGGCAAGGGTATACTATGAGGTTTGAAATAAAATTGTAAGGGTATTGGACCCAGGGGAACAATATACAGAAAAACCACAGCAGCGTGTAGCAATGACAGCTGAATGAAGTTCAATAAAAGTACAACAGGGATAAGAATATTGTACAGAAGAGAAAAGTGAATATGAGATGTCTACCATAAAATGATTTTGAGATGTCCACCATAAAGAAAAAATGATTTTGAGCCCTGGCTGGTGTAGCTCAGTGGGTGTTGGGCACAGGCCTGGGAATCAAAGGGTCGCCGGTTCAATTCCCAGTCAGGGCACATGCCTGGGTTACAGGCCAGATCCCCAGTGGGGGCCACATGAGAGGCAATCACACATTGATATTTCTCTCCATCTATTTCTCCCTCCCTCCCCCTCTCTCTAAAAATAAATAAATACAATTTTTAAAAAAAGAAAAGTGATTTTGAGAGGATAGGAGAAACAAACTAATACGAGTAAAGCCCAGGTTGAGAGAGTGGAGAAAAAGAAAGGAAAAGGAAAGTTAAAGAAGAGAAAAGAAAAACAATGAAATAAAATTCTTCACTTAACTGATCAGGGACTGGGGGAGGTGAAATGTAGTAAGACAGGGGAGAGTATTCTGGGATTTAAAGTACAAAGAAATAGGAGGACAGATGGAGAAATACAGCAGTAACCATGATATTTCACACTACTGGCCACTGTTCATAAAAGGTGGAGAAAAAGGAAGACCCCCTCTTAGAAGAGGGGTTAAAGAATGTGGTTGGACTTAAAAAGGAAGAGTGCTTCTGTGTGTTTATATGGAGGAGAAATAGTGAGAGTAAGGGTTGGGAACATGGTATAGTGTGAGAGAAAATAAAGTTTACAGCAACAGTAATACCACTCAGGAAGATAGCAATGTGGATTAAGACCAAGGAAGCGTACTTTGTGGCATGTGGAATAACAGTAATATTAAAAATTGTAATCTGAATAAAATGAGTAAAAGGTAAAGCACCAATAGTAGGGAGTTATCTGGGATACAAGTTAAAGAAGAAAAATTAAAGTACAATATGAAAGGGAGAAGAAAAAAATGCACCAACCAAAGAAAACTAAATAAGCAAAAAAAAAAAAAAAAAGAAGGAAAGAATTAAGAAAAAACATGCAAGTTCTGATGAAGAGAAAGGTGAAATTTGTGTCAGCTGTTGGTGTTTGCCTTCTGACTCCTTTCTGGACCAGTCTCTGGTTTTCTCTCAGCTGGGGGTCTTATTGTCATACCCTTGGGGAAATAAATTCCCTTGCTGGTTGTTCAGCCTGTGTAGCTGGTTTTGCACATCTTCCACAGGCAGTGAAGGGTGAGCTCTGTTTTCCCTTTCCTGTGGTTCAGCAAAGAGGGAGCTCAGACTGGGCTACAATAATCACAGGGGCTCAGTTTCCAGCCCGCACCCTCAAAGCCTGTTTGGTCTGAACTCTTTACTGTGCATGGTTGCTGAGGGTGTGCACTGGTTAAACCACCTGGGTTTGCATCCTTTGATCAATCCATGAGGTGCACTGAGTTGGAGCAAATCGGGCCAACAACCCACGCCCCCTTGGTGGCCCCACATCTGAATGCTCCTGCTCCCTGCGCTTGCCTCAGTTCCCCCTTGGAAGAAAAGTCTCTTTGGGTGCCACTGCCCAGTTTCCCACAGACTCCAGCTCTCTGGCAAGTCCGCAGTCTATGTCAATCATGGCCATTGCAGCCCACCTCTTCTCTGAGCCCCAGGTGCCACCAGGATGCCCCCTACTCTCTAGCACTGTGCCAGCCAGCAACTGCCTCTGCAGCTTGGGTGCACTTCCAGCTGTCTGGGTGCCTATGTGCCTTTTTGCTGCTGCCAGCAATTGTACACGTTCAAGTCTTTTCTAGAGCAGGTCTTTGATTTTCCCACCCAAGGAGGAGAGGGAGACCCTGGGCTGTGCTAGGCTGCTCTCACTGACCTGGCTCTCTCCCAATGTTGTCCCTGCCACAGCCATAGTTGCTGGTGCCATGCCCAGGGACTTTCCCCGTTGGCCTACAAAACCCCCTTATTCCCCATTTTGAAACATCCTCTGCACACTTTGGCCTCCAAACCTGATATCAGATAAAATTCTGTTGGTGCACGAGCAAGTGGCCTCAGCTCCCACCTGTTTCACTGCCATCTTCTCTCTCCTAATTTAATTTTCATTTGCACAATATATTTCCATACCTTTAGTCAGTGAATATTTTGGGGCATGGTGGGTCTTTGTACAAAGCTTACAATTTTATTTTTATAAGACATTTAAGTATATTTTACTGACTATGCTGTTACAGTTTTCCTACTCTTTTCTTCCCTTTATCCCCCTCCATGCTGCACACCCTGCCCTCCAGCACTCCCTGCCCTTAGATCATATCCACGGGTCATACATGTAAGTTCTTTGGATTCTCCATTTCCCATGCTATCCTAAACCTCCCCCTGTCTATTTCTTACCTTGCATTTATGCTTCTTATTCCCTGTACCTTTTGCCCTATTCTCCCCATTTCCCTTCCCTACTGATAATCCTCCATGTGATCTCCACTTCTGGGATTCTGCTCCTGTTCTAATTATTTGCTTAGTTTGTTTGTTTTTGTTTTTTAGGTTCAGGCATTGGTAGTTGGGAGTTTGTTGTCATTTTACTTTTGATAGTTTCCGTCTTCTTTTTCTTAGAGAAACCCCTTTAACATTTCATATAATAAGGTTTTGGTGATGATGAACTCCTTTACCTTTTCTGGGAAGCACCATGACTGTCTTTCCATTCTAAATGATATGTTTGCTGGATAGAGTCATCTTGGATTAGGTCCTTGTTTTTCAAGACTTTGAATAGTTTCTCCTGCCCCTTATTGCCTGTGAAGTTTCTTTTCAGAAATCAGCTGATAGACTTATGGGCACTCTATTTTAGGTAAGTGCCTCCTTGTCTCTTGTGGCTTTTAAGATTATCTCCTTATCATTATTCTTGGGTAATTTAATTATGATGCATCTTGATGTGTTACTCCTTGGGTCCAACTTCTTTGGGATTGTCTAAGCTTCCTGGACTTTCATGTCTATTTCCTTTGTCAGATTGGGGGAGTTCTCCTTTGTTATTTGTTCAAATAATTTTTCAGTTTCTTGCTCTTCCTATTCTCCTCCTGGCACCCTTATGATTCTGATGTTAGAACATTTAACATTGTCCCAGAGACTCCTAAGCTTTTCCTATTTTTTTTTTTTTGAATCCTAAGCCTCTCCTCATGGTTTTGAATTTTCTTATTTTTTTTGAATTCCTATTTCTTCCTTTTGTTCCAAATCATTGATTTGAGTCCCAGTTTCCTTCCCATCACTGCTGGCTCCCTGTGTATTTTTCTTTATTATACTTTGTATACCCTCCATTTCTTCCTTTATTTTGCGACCAGGCTCAGTCATTTCTGTGAGCATCCTAATTACCAGTGCTTTGAACTCTGCATCTGATAGACTGGCTATCACCTCCTTGCTTAGTTCTTTTTCTGGAGTTTTTATCTCTTTTTTCATCTGGGCCATATTTTTTTGTCTTGGCACACATGTTATGTTGTAAGGGGAGGAGCCTTAGGTATGTGCCAGGGTGGGGCAATCCACATCAGTGTGTTGTGGTGCTGTATGTGGGGGAGGGGTCAGAGATGGAACAATTCTGCTTGCTCGGCTCTCACCTCACTTTTGAGCACTTTCCTCACCTCAGACAAGCAGATTGTGCCCTTTCAGGTGCTGCCCTGGTGTTCATTCCCAGGTTGAGGTGTCTAGTGTATGTTCTAGGATCCCAATGGCACCTTCAGTGGACTCTTCTGTGAGATCGGGAGTGTCTCCCACTGCTGCAACACCCACAGGTTTTAACAGACAGAGGTTTTGAGGCTTTGGTTCCCCACGCTGGAACCCCAGGTTTTGCGGTCTGTCTCATCGTCCCAGTTGTTACTCCCCAATTATCTGCTTGCACATGTGGAATTGCCTGACCTGCTGCCTGCCCCTTTGACCTTCCTGTACACCTGCTGCCACCTTGCAGTATATCCTCTCTGCCTTGGCTTCCCATCTCTACCCCTTCTACCAGTCTAGATGAATATTTTTCTTTAACACCTTCATTGTCACATTTCTATGAAGTTCAGTTTTCTGGCATTTCTGGTTGAGTTTTATTTTTAAATCGGTTGTTATCCTTCTTTTGGTTGTGCAAGAAAGTGAAGCATATCTGCCTACACTTCCAGCTTGGCCAGAGCCATTTTTTCCATTTTTAATGATAGTCCTGCTGGGGAATGCAGTCTGTGTTGTTAGTCCTTGCTTTGTTTTTAAAGTTTTCTTTCTTTTTTAAATTTTTTTAATTGATGTTCAAGTACATTCGTCTCCATTTTCCCCTCACCACTCCCCCCGACCCCAGCCATCCCCACTTCCCACCTTTGATCCTGTCCCCCTTTGGTTTTGACCATGTGTCCTTTATACATGCTCCTGCAAACCCTTCCCCCTTTGCCCCCCCCCCCCCCCGCATTATCCCCTCCCACCTCTGCTCTGGTTACTGTCAGTTCATTCCTGTCAGTTTGTTCTTAATTTCAATGCCTTTGGTTATGTTTTGCTTGCTGCTTTTCATCACATTGAATATTTCCCACCAGTCCCTCCTGGCCAGAAATATTTCTGTTGAGGCACCAGCTGACATTCTCCTGGGAGCTCCCTTGTAGGTATTATCTGTGTTTTCTTGCTGCATTTAAGATTCTCCTATTGTTTGTAATCTCTGTCATTTTTAATTATGATGTGTCTTGCCATGGGCCTCATTTGGTGTATCTTGTTTGAGAGTCTTTGTGCTTTCTGTACTTGTGTGTCTTCTTTCTTTACCAGGTTAGAAAAACTTTTGATTATTATTTCTTTAAATAGGAGCTTAGTCACTTGCTCTGTCTATTCTTCTTCTGGTACCTCTATGAGGCCGATGTTGTTGTGCTTCATGTTGTTTGAAAGTTTTTAAAGAATCCTGATAATTTTAATTCATTTTTTTCTCTTATCTGATTGGGTTATTTCTACTTTGTTGTTCAAATCACTGATTTGTTTCTCAGTTTTGTTCAATCTACTTTTTATTTTTCCCACTGTATTCTTGATGTAACATGGAATTCTTCACTACTAAATAGTTCTATTTCATGGTCTCCATTACTTCATGCTGTTTTAGTTATTACTAAGTTTCTTGAGCCACCTTATAACCATTACTTTGAGCTGTATACCTGAAAGATTGCTTGCCTTGATTTCATTTAATTATTTTTCTGAAGATTTCTTCTGTTCTTTTAACTGAGACTTCCTCATCTTACTGTATTATTGTACCTATTTCTCTGTATTAAAATCATCTACTATGACTCCTAGCTTTTGTGGGGTGACCTTATGCAGTAGGTGTTTTGTGGGACCTAATGGTGTAGTCTCCTTGCTCTCTTTAGCTGGGTGGTCTAGGAATGTTTCATGTAGAGGTATTGTTGTCTATAAAACAAAGGGATTTGAAAACATGAGTTGAGGCAATTGTGAGAGTACATTTTTTATAGCGGGGGACAGTAAAAGAAAAAGTAATGACTAACATAGAAGAAGCAGGTACACAGCAACAGAAGTGAGCCCAGGTAGAACAGATATTTTAGCTCCATGCATGTTGGACAAGACCTGGCTGGATAGCTCAGTTGCTTAGAGTGTTGTTCTGTTACATCAAGGTTGGGGGTTTGATCCCTGGTCAGACCACATACAAGAATCAACAAATCAATACATAAAATGTGGAACAACAAATCCATGTTCTCTTTCTTTCAGTCACTCACTCTCTCTCTCTCTGCCTCTCCCTTCCTCTCTCTCTCTCTTTCTTCTTCCTCTTCTTCTTCTTTCTTTTCTTCTTTCTTTCCTCCTTCTTCCTCCTCCTCCCCCTCTTCTTCTTCTTCTTCTTCCTTTTCTCCCCCTCCTCCTCCCCCTCCTCCTCTCCCCCCCTCCTCCCCCGTTCTTCTTCTTCTTCCTTTTCTCCTTCTCCTCCTCCTCCTCCTTCTTCTTCTTCTTCTCCTCCTGTCCCTATGTCTCTGTCTCTCTCCCTGCCTTTCTCTCCCTTTAAAAATCAATAAATAGCCCTGCTGGTGTAGTTCAGTGGATTAACTGCTGGCCTGCAAACCAAAGGGTCATCAGTTCAATTCCCAGTCAGGATTCATGCCTCGGTGGTAGGCTCAGTCCCCATTAGGGGGCACATGAGAGGCAACCACACACCGATGTTTCTCTCCCTCTCTTTCTCCCTCCCTTCCCCTGTCTGTAGAAATGAGTAAATAAAATCTATTAAAATATTTTTAAATCAATAAATAAAAATTAAAATTTTGTTAGGGAAAATGAAGTCTTTTGGGCACAGGAACAAAGGCATAAACAAAAATGACTTGTCTCTGCTCTCTTGATCCCAAGTCTCATCAAATCCCTTACACTTAGAAGAAGAATAGTGAAAATATATGATGTAGAAAGAAAGAGGTAGGGGAATTACACCAGCACACTGCAGTTAGAGTGGGTGCTGTCATCTTTGTTTTGAGGCTTTAAAAAAAATAAATCTCTTAGAAGTCTGGAATTTCATGGGAGGCCTCAGTCAGAATATTCATTAGCACTCCAGGTGTGCTAGTTGATATGTTGGTGCATCAGAATGAGCATACAGAGCAGCAATTTTTAATCTTTGTAAACCTTATAATACCCATAAACTACTAAAGTTTTGCAGCACACTAAATATAGATGTAAATATATATACTATTTTTGCCAATATAACAAAAAAAAGGGTCTATTTTGATTAATTCACACCAGGTGGCTATTTTTGTTTTTGCTGTTGTCCTTGTTTTAATAATCTGAGATAAAAGAGGTCAATATCCCTGTATAAGTAGTCAGGTATTGCATATTTTAAAATGTCTCAGGCATACCTGTGTGTGGCTGCACATCATTTGAAAATATCTGGTATGAGAGGGATCAGGGTCATTCTCTTATCAGTTTCACCCTGAAAGAAAAGTCACCAGAAGATAATTGGACTGAGGTAAGTCTGTCCCCAGAAGATGTTTCTAGCTTCTAACTTACCGGTCTCACTTTTTTTCTTTCTTTTTTCCAGGTGTTTTTGTTTAAGATATTATAGGTGTCTGCATTTGCCCCACTCTGCCCTCCTCCACTGAGCACCCACTTTTCTCAGACAGTGCCTGTGTGGTTGTCTCTGTTCAAAGGTCGTACATATATCTTCATTAACTAATCTTTTCAACATCGTTTCCCCAGAAACTCTCATACCTTCCAAAAGCTTTCAGTCTGTTTAATGTATCTATGCTTCTGTTTCTATTTGACTTGTTAGTTTATTTTGTTCATTAGATTCCAAATACAAGTGATAATCAGATGGTGTTTGTCTTTGAGTGACTGACTTATTTCACTTGTCATAATAGTGTCCATGTCTATCTCTCTTCTCTTCTCTTTTTGCTATTGCAAAAAGAATGAATTTCTTATTTTCTGCTGCATATACTCAATTGTGCAAATATACCATGACTATTTTTAAATATACCCACACAACTACCAGTGGCCATTCAAGCTGTTGTCATATCTTAGCTATTGTAGATAATGATACTATTAACATAGGGGTGCATACAGTTTTTTAATGTTTGTATTGATATTCTTAGAATATATTCCCAGATGTGGAATTGCTGGGTCAAAGAGCATTTCTAGTTTTGATTTTTGAGGGAACGCCACACTGCTTTCCACAGTGGTGGCACTGATCTGCATTTTCACCCACAGTGTACTAGGTTCCCTTTTCTCCAAATCCTCTCCAGGGCATGTTATTTATTTACCCGTGGTTGCCATTCTGACAGTTGTGAGGTAATATCTCATTGTGGTTTCAATTTGCATCTCTCTGATGATTATTAATGTTAATAAATTTTGGTGTGTCTGTTGGCTATCTGTATTTCCTTTTTCTAGAAGTGTCTGTTTAGGACCTTTGACCATTTTTAATTGGATTTTTTCTGTTCCTGATATTGAATTGTGTAAGTTCTTCATCTTCTTCCTCCTCCTCCTCATCATCATATTGTTATTTTTATCCTATTACAGTTGTTCCACTTCTTTCATTCTTGCCCTCCCCCACCCAGCCCTCCACCCACTCCCCTCCTCAGTCCCCACACTGCTGTCTATGTCCATGGGTCACTCGTGCATGTTTTTTGATGGGCTACTTCCTTCCTACCATTATCCTCCTCTATACTTTCTCTCTGACAGCTGTCATTCTGTACCATGTTTCCATGTGTCTGGTTCTATTTTGCTCATTCATTCATTCGTTCATTATATTCATTAGATTCCTCTCATATGTGAGATAATGTGGTGTTTGCCTTTCACTGACTGACTTATTTCACTTAGCATAATAGAATCCAGTCCCAACCATGCTGTCGTAAAAGGTAGGAACTTCTTCTTTCTTTCTGCTGGTGGATGGCTTCACAGGCAAATTTTACCAAACATTCAAAGAAGAACTAACTCCTATCCTTCTCAATGTTTTCCAAAACCTCAAGAAGAGGGGACACTGCCAAAGTCTTTTCACAAGGCCTGTATTATCCTATTTCCTAAACCAGGTAAGGAAACGACAAAGAAAGAAATTACAGTCCAATATCTCTACTGAACATAGATATGAGAACACTCTACACAATATTGGCAAACCAGATCCAGCAATACATTTCAAAGATCATACACCACGATCAAGTGGATTTCATCCCAGGGATGCAAGGCTGGTACAATATTCACAAATCAATAAGCATACATCACATAAACAAAATGAAGGAAAAAATCACATGATCATAACAATAGATGTGGGAAAATCATGTGATAAAATCCAGCATCCATTTGTGATCAAAACGTCTCAGCAAAGTGGGAATAAAGAGAGCATACCTCAACATAATAAAAGCCATATATGAGAAACCTATTACTAACACCTTACTCAATGGGCAAAAATGAAACCTTTTCCCTGTTCTTGACTAAGATCAAGAACAAGGGTGTCCACTTTCATGACTCTTAGTACTGGACGATGTAGCCACAGCAACAGGCAAGTAAAAGAAAAAACAGTCATCAAAATTGGGAAGGAGAAAACAACTCTATCATTATTTTCAGATGACATGATAGCATACATAGAAAACCGTATAGTCTTGACTCAAAACTATTCAACCTAATAAGTGAACTTGGCAAAGTAGCAGGATACAAACTCAATGTTAAGAAATTGATGGCATTTTGCACACCAGCAATGAACTATCAGAAAGAGAAACTAGGACTTCACTATAGCATTAAGGAAAATAAGTTATCTTACCCTGGCTGGTGTGGTTCAGTGGTTTGGGCACAGGTCTATGAACCAAAGAGCTGCCGATTCAATTCCCAGCTGGGGCACAGGGCCAGCTCCCTGGTAGGGGGCGCTCAAGAAGCAACCACACATTGATGTTTCTCTCCCTCTTTCTCCTTCTCTTCCCCTCTCTCTAGAAATTAATAAAAAAAAATATTTAAAACAGTTTAAAAAAGAAAAAAAAAGAAGTTTTGGGAATTAAACAAGTAGTAGAAAGCTCATGATATGTTTTGAAAATTAACCCCTTATCAGAGGTATCATTAGCATATAGGTTCTCCCCTACAGTTTTCATAATTATTTCTTTAGCTGTGCAGAAGCTTGTTAATTTTATGTAGTTTCATTTGTTTATTTATTCTTTTGTTTTCTTTGCCCTGGGAGATATATTAACAAAAATGTGGCTTTGCAAGATAGCTGAGAGTTTGCTTCCTGCGTTTTCTTCTAGGATTGCTATGGTTTTGTCACTTTCATTTAAGGGTTTTCTTTATTTTTATTTTATTTCTGTGTATCTTGTGATTTCTTGGTCTAGTGTCCTTCTTTATTTCATTTCTTTTGCATAAGCCACTCCAATTTTCCCAACACAATTTATTGAAGATCCTGTTTTTGCTACATTTTATGCTCTTGTCTGCTTTGCCAAATATTAATTGGCCAGAGAGGCATGGGTTTATTTCTAGGCTCTCTGTTCTCCTCCATTAATCTATGTGCCCGATCTTTTCTTTTTTTAATTTTTTTATTTTAGATTATTCAGTACAGTTTTGATCTTTTATTCCCATTCCAGCCCACCCACCCATCCCTCCCCACCTCCCTTCCATTTCCAAGCCCCGTAGTTTTGTCCATGTGTCCTCTATATTTGTTCCTGTAAACCCTTCCCTTCTCCCCTGAAATTCCCTCCCCTCTCACCTCTGGTCACTGACCTCCCGTCCTCCATTTCAGTGTCCTTTGTTATATTTTACTTGTTTCTTTGTTTTGTTGTTTAGGTTCCTGTTAAAGGCGAGATCATATGGTATTTGTCTTTCATTGCCTAGCTTATTTTGCTTAGCATAATGCTTTCCAGCTCCATCCATGCTGTTGCAAAGGGTATGAGCTCCTTCTTTCTTTCTTCTTCAGCTGCATAGAATTCCATATGTGCCCGATCTTAATCCAGTGACAGGCTGTTTGGTTACAGTGGCCTTATAGTATCTTTGATGTCAAGTATTGTGTTACCTCCAACTTTGTCCTTCTTTTTCAAGATTGCTGAGGACAATTTGTTGTGTTTTTAAATTTCATATAAATTTGGGGGGCATTTGTTCTAGATACGTGAAATATGCCCTTGCTATTTTTATGAGATATGTTGAATCTTTAGGTTGTTTTGGGTAATATAGACATTGTGTTAACCTTAATTCCTCCAATCCATGAACACGTAATATGATCTTGCCTTTAACAGGAACCTAAACAACAAAACAAAGAAACAAGTAAAATATAACAAAGGACACTGAAATGGAGGATGGGAGGTCAGTGACCAGAGGTGAGAGGGGAGGGAATTTCAGGGGAGAAGGGAAGGGTTTACAGGAACAAATATAGAGGACACATGGACAAAACTACAGGGCTTGGAAATGGAATGGAGGAGGGGCGGGATGGGTGGGTGGGCTGGAATGGGAATAAAAGATAGAAACTGTACTGAATAATCTAAAATTAAAAAAAATTAAAAAAATATATGTTTCAATTCATTTTTATCTCTCTCAATTTCTTTCTTCTGCATTTTATAGTTTTCCTAGTAGAGATCTCTAACCTCCTTGGTTAAATCTATTTTTAAGTACCTTATTATTTGTTTGTTTGCAAGAGACATTGTGATGGTCTTCCTAGTTTCTCTTTCTTATAGTTCATTATTAATGTATAGAAATGCCATCATGATTTGAGTATTGATTTTATATCCTATTAATTTGCCAAATTTATTTATTAGGTCTAGTAACTTTTTGGTGTAATATTTAGGATTTTCTACACCCAATATCAGGTCTTCTGTAAATAGTGACAGTTTTACTTGTTTCATAGTTGGATGCTTTTTATTTCTTACTTTTGTCTAATCACTGTGGCTGGACTCACACTACTATATTGAATAAGAGTGGTGAAAGTGAACACTTGGGCCTTGTTCTGACAATGTAAGTGGCTTTTTTTTTTTTTTTGTCCTTTCAGTATGATATTGGTGGCAAGGTCTTTCATATATGGCCTTTTATGATATTGAAAATGATCCCTCTATTCCCACTTTGATGAGTTTTCATCATAAATGTTTCCTGTATTGTCAACAGCTTTTCACGTGATTTTAGCCTCTCATTTTGTTTATGTGATGTATCACCGTTGTTGATCTGCGACCTGCATCCCCAGTGTAAATGGCATACGATTTTTTCATGTTTTGCTGGATCCAGTTTTCTAACATTTTGTTGATAATTTTAGCATTTCTATTCATCGGGAATGTTGGCCTCTAATTTCCTTTCTTTGTTGTGCATCAGTTTTTCTAATTAGAACACTATGAGCCATGTTAAAGAAAAGCTTGAAAATATTCTCTTGGACTTTTGCAATAGTTTGAAGAAGGTAGGTGTTGTTTCTTCTAAGAATAATTGTGAAAATTCCCCTGTGAAATCATCCTTTCCAGAGGTCTTGTTTGCTGGAAGGCTTTTGATTCCTGCTTCAATGTTATTAATTAGCATTAGTTTATCTGAGTTTTATGATTTATCCTGATGCAGTTTTGAAAGAGTATGTGTTTCTAGAGACTTATCCATTTCACCTAGTTTGTCCAATTTCTTGGCTTACAGTTGTTCATAATATTTCCTTATAACCCCTTCTTTTTCTATGGTATAAGTTATTTCTCCTCTTCCTTTCCTGATTTTATTTATTTATGTCCTATCTCTTGTTTTCATGATGAGCCTAGTTAAATGTTTGGCAATCTTGTTTATCTTTTTAAATAGCCTCCAGTTTCACTGATATTTTGAATAGATTTTGTCATCTCGGTGTCATTTATTTCCACTCCGATTTTGTTTTCTTTCTTTTTACTTATTCTGGGATTTGTTTGTTGTTTTTTTCTAGTTCTTTTAGTGTGTAGGGTTAGATTATTTATTTGAGATTTACCTTACTTCTCACGGTTGGCCTGTAGTGCCTCTCAAGACCGCTTGACCACATCCAATAGATTGGGGGTTCTAGCATGTTCATTTATATTTGCTTCCAGGTAATTTTGACTCCTTTGTTGATTTCACTGATAATGTACTAATTACTTAATAACATGCTATTTAGACTCCACATATATGAATGTTTTTCAGTTTCATTAGTGAGGGTGATTTCTAGTTTCCTGACACTGTGGTCTGAGAAAATGCTATGATTTCAGTCTTCTTGAATTTGTTAAGACTTATTTTGTGTTTAATCATGTGGTCTGTTGTTGAGAATAATTCATGTGCACTTGGTAAGAATGGGCATTTTGCTGCTTTGGGGTGGACTGTTCTATAATTATCAATTAAATTCATTTGATATAGTGTGCCATTTGGTGTCCCTCTTTCCTTGTTGACTCTTTTCTCTGGAAGATCTAGCGATAAAAGTGAGGCATTAAAAGTTTCTACCATGGCTGCATTGCTCCCATAATCTCTCCCTGAAATTTTCTGATACTTTCTTTATCTACCAGTGTTCCTATATTGGGTGCATAGATGTTTACAAGGGTTATTTCCTCTTATTGGACTGATCCATTTATAATTATGTAATGACCTTCTTTATCTCTTATTACGGCCTTTGTTTTTAAGTATATTTTGTCAGATATAAGTACAACTACCTCAGCTTTTATTTGTTTTTGTTTGGTTTAGTTTTGTTTTTGGCATGGAATAATTTCCTCCACTCCTTCTTTTTCAGCCTGCATAAATCAGTTTTGATTCTGATTTTTTTTTTTTTTTTTTTTGGTGAAAAGCATATATAACTGTCACATTTTCTTCTTTATTCAGTTACTTTATGTCTTCCGATTGGAACATTAAATTCATGCATCTTTATGGTTATTATAAATAGGTATTTATTGCCCTTTTAAAATTCATCTATTCATACATTAGCACTGTTCCATATGCAATGTTTGTATGTATTTTCTTTTTAAAATTGTTCCATTACAGTTGCCCCAAGATTCCCCTGTTGCTCTTCCTTACCCCACCTACCCCCACTTCCATTTTTATTGTACTTCTCTCTCTTTCTTTTCTTTTTCTTCCCACTCTTCCTCCTCCTCCTCCTTCTTTTTCTTCTTCCTCTTCTTCTCCTTCTGCACCCCCTCTACTTCTCCTTCTCCTTCTTCACTTAGAAGTTCTGTTTTCCAGGGCTGGTTTGTTGGTAATGAAATGGTTCAACCTTTTGACCCTGTCTCGGAAGCTCTTTATTTTGCCTTCAGTTTTAAATTATAGCTTTGCTATGTAGAGCATTCTTGGTTGCATCTATATTTTTTAATTACTTTGAATATTTCATGCCAATCCCATTTGGCCTAAAGTGGTTCACTTTAGAAATCAGTTGATAGAATAATGAAAACTTCATTGGAGGTAACTGTTTTTCTCATGCTACCTTTAATATTCTCCTTTGCCTTTAACCCTTGCCCTATTAATTGTGTGGGTCTCTTTTGGCTCATTTTGACTGGGTCTGTCTCTGCTTTCTGAAATTTTGTGACTTTTTCCTTCATTAAGTTAGAAAATTATCTGCCATTGTTTGTTCAACTGGTTCTTCAGAAGTTTCTTAGACTTTCCTCTATTCAGTCTATTTTCTTTCTCATTTTGTCTGTATGGATAGTTATCTTGCCCTCTAATTCCCTGATTCAGTCCTCTGCTTTATCTAACCTGCTCTTGATTCCTTCTAGTGAATTCTTTATTTCATATGCTGTACCCTTTATTTCTTACTGGTTCTTGGTAATGGCTTCTATGTTCTTATTAAGTCATAATATTTCTTTGCTTAAGTGCTTACTGAGATCACCCATTCTTACCCTACAGTTCCTGAGCATCCTTATACCCCTTATTTAAAACTCTGGTTTTGGTATTTGGGTTGCTTCCATATATTAATTTTAATTCTAATTTGGGGGACTTCTTTTGTTCTTTAGTTTGGTACATTTTTCTTTGCCCCTCCGTATGTTCTTCAAGCATTATGGAGATGTTCTATCTTGTCCATAATTGTTTTGATGGTTTTATAATGAGGGTGTTTTGTTCTTCTCAGTGTCCAATCATTCTGGTCACCTGATCTCAGTTCTCCAGGAGTTTTTCTTGTTTATGTGCTGAGTCTTGAGTGCTACTGGTCCTTTTGTGAGTAGTTACACCTTCAGCCTATGAGACAGTAGGGATAAACATTGACCACCTTGTGTGAAATGCTGTGCGGAGACTGCCCCAAAGTGGTGTTCTTACCCGGTTCTGGTTTCTGCAGGAATTTCCCTTTGGGTGTACCTGTTGTGTGGCTAGCTGAGTCAAGCTGTGTGGTTGTCTGAAGCTCACCACTGGTTTTCTTCATTCTCAAACCACTTGGGTGTGGTTTAGATACAGGTGACTGTGGGATGCTGTATGTAATTGGCCCTGCACTGTCTGTAGCTATTATACCGTTCACTGTTAGTGTCAATGTCCACAGGACCTGTGTGTGCATGTGAGGGGCCAATTTATGTGAAAAAGCCAGCTTCTTCCTCCTTAAAACTACTGGCAGCTTTGTAAGAGGACTGAGGCTCCATGGGCTCCACCTCCACCTTTCATCTACTCCCCTTGGTTGTCCCCCTGAGTCCTTTGGTGAGGGACTGAAAAATGAGGCAAGGTCTGATGAGATAGGGCTAGTGAGTCATACAGTCAGGCGTGAACTTAATGAGGGAATAGTAGCCCCTTTCTCAAACTCATATTCCTCATTCTCTGTCAGAGTCTCTAAGTTAAAACCCTCAGGAGGGCTCAGTTAGCAGATTCAGGTCAGACAGAGCAAGGTCTTTTTTTTTTTTTGCAGGAGCAAGTTCAGAAGCCCTTGACTCAAAGGAGCAGATTGAAAAAGTCTCCTGTTAAGGCTGGTACTGGCCCAGCATGTAGGAAGAGGCTAAGGTTTTATTTTATTTCTAGACAACAGCCTCTTAGGGTGACACATTTTGAAAGTTCCCATTCTCAGCTGCTCTTCCACATGAATTCAGCAGGGTATCTGATATGTGGCAGGGCTGATCTAGTTTCCTATTGGAGTGGTGTCCAAAAACCTGTAGGAGGGGGCCATGCACCTCTTCCTACTCCTGTGGTAGTGTGGGCAGAGACTGGGTTTGCCTCTCTGCAATGTAGCCAAGCGATCCAGCAACACTTGCCAATGTGGTTTCCAGAAGGAAGCCTCTCCAGGAGACACAGTCTGAAAATCTCAGCTCTGTGTAGCATCCAGTTCACTGTCAAACCAAGCAGGATGTGGCCCAAATTACCAGCCCTGTGCCACTCCTCTAATCTCTCCACATGGCTGGACGCAGGAAAGCAAAAGTTTCAGCTTGGTGCAGTGCAAAACCAAATGCAGCATGATGAGCCAAAGTGTTCTGCCCTGTGCAGCTTCCCTGTACATCTCAACACAGCAGCAAATGTGACTCCGCAGCTTGTGGTGTAGACTGACTACACTTGAAATGGTGGAGACCATTCTCTTTCCCAAGCCATTCAGTTAAGTCACCCCACCTTTGTCTGTTCCTAAAGCCTCTCTAGAAAATACAAGTCCTTTTAAATTCACTGCTGGCTGTAGCCAGCTAACTCCTGCAGGACCCGAGTGCAGCAGCATGAACTTTCAGGCAGTCAGGACCTTTATCATGAACCGTCCAGGCTGCTTCTATAACAATAGGTGCACTCTACACTGGAAGGGAGTTCTCTGAGTCTTTCAGTCACGTGGAAACTTCACTGATTCCCATAGCTAGGAGCTACACAGAGTCTTCTTCCCATCTCAGCTGCTGTGTGGAGATCCTTCCATGGGATTAGGGTACCTTCCTTTTCCAGAGAGAGGTAGTTCTGCATTCACAATATCTATCTGGTTTCTCAGCTGCACCCGCAACTGTATGCAGAGGTTCTTCCCTTCCATGCCTAAATCCCTATGTAACAATTTCTCTAATCTTTGGTTATATTTTATATTTGCCAGTTGGTTGTTCATCTTGATTGCTCAACAATTCAGGTCTAAACATGGTTTGGATGCAGGCATAAGTGGACACAGAATCCATCCACTTTGTAGTCATCTTGGAATCCACTTTTTAAAGCTATCTTTTTGAATTTACCCAAAACAAATTGTCTCACCTTTTCCATTAATAGCTACATTTTTTTTAGTTTTTAATGGCTTTCTTTTAACCTTGCTTATAAGTCTTTTTTCATATTACCTCTCATTATCTCCCTGAAATCTCACTTTGATTCTCCCTCACCTTTTTTTTCACTATCTTCCTCAAAAGCTTGCTCACAATTACCCTCACATGCACCATATAATAATTTTGCTACATATTAATCTCTCACTCTCTCTCCCCCTCATTTTCTTTTGGTTCTTATTCTGTCTTACACGCTCCTCAAAAATTTATCTTTCAATGTCCATGAAAGATGAGTATCTTATTCTCTCTCTCAATCTCCTTCACAGTTTTTCTCCTCTTTCTCATACTTTTTCTCAAAAGCTTCCTCTCCCTTTATCTCCAATTTCTCTGACAATTTCCCTCACCCTCTTTCTCACACCTGGCAGTATATTTTCTTAAACCTCTCTCTCACAATTTCCAACACAGTCTTATTAAACACCCTGACATTCTTCCTCTGACTCTTTACACAACTCCTTTATGAATTTTCTTACTATCTTTCTGTCTCTCAAAGTCTTTTATACAGCCCTGCTTACTCACTTTCTCTCCCCTACAGAGTTTCTTCCCCTCACACTCACAGTATTGCTCCTAAATCTGCTCACTATTTCTATTACATTGTTTCTAAAAAAAAGTCTCTTCTTGTCTCATTTACCTACTCCCTTCCATTTTTCCCTCAAAGTATCCAAAACCTACATCAAAATTACTTTCATTATCTCCCTCACAGTTTTTTAAATATATAATCTTTATTGTATTTTTCCATTACCATTTAGTCCCTTTATACACTCTTCCCCGAGACATTGATACCCTGTGGTCCCATCAGAGAGTCCTTTTCCTTTTTTGCTCAATTCTTCAATGCCGTAGCCTTCCCCCTCCCCACTAGATGTCATCTGTTCTCAATCTATGAGTGGGTCCCTGTTTTGCTTTAGTTCAGTTTCTCTGATAGATTCCCCACATGAGTGAAATCATATGGTGATTTGTCTTTCTCTGTCAGGCTTATTTCACTCAGCATAATGTTTTCCAGGTCCGTACATACTGTTGCAAAGGGTAAAATTTTTATTTTTATTTTTTTATGGCTGAATACAATTCCATTGTGTAAGTATCCGATTGCTGTTTTAACCAGTCACCTATCGATGGGCACTGGGCTGCTTGCTTCCCTACCTTGCAGGTTATAAATAATGCTGCAATGAACATAGGGGTGCTTATGCTCTTTTGAATCAGTGTTTTGGGTTCCTTCAGATATATTCCCAGAAATGGGATTGCTGGGTCAAAAGGAAGATTCACGTTTAGTTTTCTTACATATATTCGTACTGCTTTCCACAGTGGCTGCAGCAGTCTGCATTCCCTCCAGCAGTGCAAAAGGCTTCTACTTTCTCCACATTCTGGCCAGCACTTGTTTTTTGATTTATTGATGATAGCATTCTGACAGATACAGATGGTGGTATATCATTCTGTGTTTCCCAGATGATAAGTGATGTTGAGTATTTTTTCATGTATATTGTACCCTTGTATGTCCTCTTTGGAGAAATGTCTGCTTAAGTGTTTCGCTCATTTTCTGATTGGTTGGGGTTTTTTGGTATTGAATTTTGTAAGCACTTCATATATTTTTCATATTAACCCCTTCTCAGGTGTATCAGTGGATATGTTCTCACGTTCTGTGGGTTATCATTTTGTTTTGTTGGTGAGTTCCTTGGCCATGCAAAAACTTTTGGTTTGATACAGTCTCATTTGTTTATCTCATAAAAAATTTCTATGGGCAATTTCTAAGATCTTGCTGCCTATGTTTCTCCTAGGATTTTTATGGTTTGGGGTCTAATGCTTAAGTCTGTGATCCATTTTGGATTTCTTCTTTAACTTTAAATGATACTACTTTAGCTATTTTGCTAAAGTAGTCTTGGTGGTAAGTCATTGCTTTTTATTATTTTGATTGTGTCATGACAGTTTCTTCTGGCCTGAAGTGTTTTTGTTGAGAAAACCGTTGACATTTTTCTGGGAGGCCCTTCATTGGTAATTATCTTCCTTGTAGGTATTTTTTATTGTTCCTTTTGAGATCCTTCTTTTTTCATTTTGAATAGTTATAATTTTTATTGTGATGTGTCTCAGTGTGGACGTCTTAGGGTTCCTCTTGTTTGGGAGTGTTCATGCTTTCTGGATTTGTGTGTTTTATTGCTTCACCAGGTTAGGAAAGACATTGGTCACTAACTGTTGAACTAGGTTCTCTATCCCTTGCTATACCTCTTCTTTCTGGTACTTCCATGATGTAGATGTTGCTATACTTCATGTAGATCCAAAACTCCTTTAAACTATTCTTATGAAAAAGAAAACTATCCTTAGCACTTCTCCCTTCTTTCTTTCTCTTTTTCTTTTCTTTTCTTTTCTTTTCTTTCTTTTCTTTTCTCTCTCTCTCTCCCTCCCTCCCTCACTCCCTCCCTCCCTCTCTCTCTTCCTCTCTCTCTCTCTCTCTCTCCCCCTTTCCTTTCCTTTCCTTTCCTTTCCTTTCCTTTCCTTTCCTTTCCTTTCCTTTCCTTTCCTTTCCTTTCCTTTCCTTTCTTCTGTTCTTTCCTTTCCTTCTTTTCCCTTCTTTCTTTCTTGCTCTAATTGAATTTTTCCACTTTGTTTCCCAATAGCTGATTTGTTCCTCTGCTTCAAGTAATCTATACTTTATTTCTTCCAATATTTTCTTGATATCACATATTATATTTTCCACTTGTGACAGTTGTTTTATTCTTTTCTATGTCTGTTTTTATAGTTCTAAGTTTTTTGAACATTCTTACATATTAGCTTGAATTCTATATATGATAGACTACTTACCTCTATTTTATTTAGCTTTTATTTTCTGGAGATATCACTGTTCTTTTATTTGGAGCCTACTTTTTTAAAAAAAATCTAGCTGTCTTTCTGTGTTTGCTTCCATGTACTAGATAAATCTTTTATTCATTCTAGTATATTTTGGGTGGCCTTATGTAATAGGAATTCTGCAGAACTCAGTAATCTTCTTGGTTTTCTTAGTTGGGTGTTCTAGGTATGTATCTTGTGTCAGTTATTTTGGCTTTACTCTGCTAACTAAGTCTTCATTGTTTATGGTTTGTTTGTACGTAGGATCAACCCTCAGGCTTACTGTTAGGCTCAACTTATACAAAGTGTGTGAGCTGCTGTACAGGTCATGATCAGTAAGCAGTTGAAAGACACATGAGAGAGAGAGAGACAGAGAGAGAGAGAGAGAGAGAGAAGAAAAAAAAAGAAATATATTAGTGAAAAGAAGAAAGCAATAGAAAATAAAGAGTAGAAAAGAGAAAAGTGAAATTTGCCCTAGCATAATTTAGTGTCTACTGCAACATTCTTTAGATATGCTACTTGGGAAATTCACTGGATCCTGCTCTGATGTTGTCTTAAGTTGGCCCCTTTTTGTCTTGGTTGTGGATCTTTGACAGGAAATGTGGTGGAAGCCAACTTCAGACATTCTCTGTGCCTGACCCTTGGGAAACTGTTTTAAGCTACAAGCATTTCACAGTTTGTAGCTTCCTCTGCTGGTCATGGCTATGCCTGGAACAATCTAAGCTGTGCTCCAAGGTTGGCTTTTACTAGTTCTACGCCCTTTGGGATGTAAGCAAATATTCTATAGCACACCAGGACTTATTTCCACCTGCTTTTGTGCATCAGCTTTTTGTTAGACTCTGTCAGAGAGTGTCTGGCAGAATCAGGAGGATGGGGCTAGCACATATCCAGTAATGAGGAGGTGACTTTTAGTCCTATGGGAAAGTGCTGGGTGCTGTCCCTTGCCTCAGAGCCACATAACAGTGACTGCCCTAAATTTTGCTCTGAACTTTGCTCTGAACTTCAATTTTTTTAAATTATTTATCTTAAACTTTTTTCTTACCTGCTACTTCACAACTCCATCACCCTATCTGCAACCTGTTTCCAATAACTTTCTTACTATTTCCAATACCCTCTCCTCCACAATCTCTTTCACAATCTCTTGCACTATTTTTTACCCTGAATCTAACACTCTTCTAGATGTCAGGCAGATGGAGCCTTTTGATTCCAGAAGTCAGGTTTACCAAAAGTGGAGCGTGTGCTTTTATGGAATCTCATGTGAGGGGGGAATTCTAGTAAGGTTCCTAAGGCATTGAAAACAAATGGGCTTGCCCTCAAAGCCAGTCCTTATCCCCACCATGAGTCTGCCCTGAAAAACTTTTCCCTAACCTACGTCACTAACTCATTAGTGGAGCTTACGATTTTCAGGGTGAGACAAGAGCAATGGGTAAATTGTTTTTCCCCTGGTTATGGCTAATCAGAGGAAAACACATCATCCAAGAAACATGGAGAGTGTTGTACCAAAGAAAGACCCAGTACAGGCATTCTCGCAGCTGTCCTTTTTAACCTTTCATTAGACCCTGAAACCTCAGACTCTTTTCAGGTTACTTTCTTGCACCACCCTCCCTCTGCTGAAGCCCAACATAACTGGCTGGGAACAAAAATTTTGTCTTTACTTGACAGACAGAAATCTCGTTATTTTTCAGATCTACATGTTATATGGGTGTCTCTTCCTGGCTCTCATGCTCTAGGTTGTAGATCCTGGCCTGGGGTTCAGACCCCACATTTCTCAGAGATAAACCCCCTACACACATTTGAGATATCTTTTCAAAACCTCAGTTGTTGCCTGTAGGAGCAGGGTCAGCATTTTTAATGTCTTTGCCTTTTCTACAAGTTTTGGTGTGGCTTCTTCTACAAATCCTTGGTGATAGGACTGTTCTTCAGCTAGTGTTTAGTTGGACATTCAGGATGATTGCTTTTTAAAAAAATTTAGTTGTACTTCCTGTTCAGTGTTGAAAGGAGGTGATTTTAAGATCAACCTACTCTATTGCTTCGTGAAGGTTCTTTACATTCACAATCTTCTCTATGCTGTATCTCCACTTTCTCTTAGTCACTCCTTCACAGTCTGTCCAACAGTGCTTCCACACTCAACCTCACCAGTTGCCCCACCCTATTCCTAAAAATTTTGTTACTCACTTCTTTAAAAAATTTCCCACAATCTTTGCTACACTTCCTTCCATTCTCTCCCTAACCCTCCAAGCCATGTCTGTCTTTCTCGCCTTTAAGACAATTTTTACTTTCTCAATCTATCACAGTTTTGCTCAACCTCCCCTCAACACGTCTCTCACAATCTAATTTTTTCTCACTGTCTCTTTAATTTTTTGTCCTCATATTCAAGCTTCCAAGATATTTGTCCCTCTGACTTATAAACTTTTTCACATTTACTCTCAGATTTTACTTAAAAATCACTCTGACAAATTTTTTGTAAGCTGCTGGTCATAATCTTCTGCACAATCTCTTAAATGTTTTTTTCTTAAAATCACCCTCACACTCTTTTGCACAATCATGCCTTAAATTTTGCCCACTTTGCCTTCAACTTTTTAAAATTATTTATCTTAAAGTTTTTTCTTACCTGCTACTTCACAACTCCATCACCCTATCTGCAACCTGTTTCCAATAACTTTCTTTCTATTCCCAATACCCTCTCCTCCACAATCTCTTTCACAAGCTCTTGCACTATTTTTTACCCTGAATCTAACACTCTGTCTCAGCATCTCCCACATTTGTTTCAACAGAGTGTCCCTCACCGTTTCTCAAAATCTTTTTAACTTCTTTCTTACAATCTCTCTTAAAATCTTGCTCACAATTTTACTCACTTTCCTTTTTTACCATCTCTCTTAGTATTTTGGTCAACTTTTTTCCTGCAATTCCTCAAACCATGTAACTCACATTTACTTCCTTTCTTTCTCCATTGTTCTCATATTCTTTCTCATTTTCTCTTAGAAATATTTTCTCACAATGTCTCTTAGTTTCTTTCTTACAATTTCTTTCACCGTTGTTTTCAAAATGTTCCTGAATCCTTTTACAATTTTTCTCATACATCTTCTTATTCTCTTTCATAAACTATTTTACCATTTACCCTCAATCATTTACATGTTCTTGTTTTTCTTCCACACAAGCTCTCTCACCGCCTTCTCCAGTCTTTTTATTACAATTATGTTCAGCATTCTGTTTCCTTTTTCCTTCATATTCTGACTCACAATGTTTCTCACAATCTAGTTTACAGTCATGCTCACACTACTCTACCTGTTCCTCTCAAAATTTCTCATATTTCCCTCACAACATTTCTTAGCATGTGTCTTGTCTTTAGCATATGTCTCACCCTTTAACTCAAAATCTTTCTCACATCTTTTACTTTCTTCCTCACATTTTCAAAAGTCCACTAACTTTCTGAAAACTATCTTTCTCACATCCTTCCTCACATTGCCTGTGGCCCTCTACCACACAATTTTTCTTGGGTTGTACCTCAGAATATTCTTTACAACTTTTCTTGTTTTCTCCATCACAGTCTTCCTCAAAATATTTCTCTCACTCCTTATTTTTATCATTCTCTGAATAGTTTCATTCTCCTCTTCACAATATCTTTTCTTTTATTTTTGTTATTCAAGGATCTGGAGAGCATTACAATATTTTTCTTAACTTCACTTTCAACCTGTCCCAATTTTTTTCTTCCTCTCCCTGACCTACCTTTTAAAATCTTTCTCAGTCTATTTTAACATGACTTTTCTCACTTTCTCATTCACAATCACTCTTAATTTTGGTCTGTCAACCTCTCCACAGAAACTTCTCTGACCCAATTTTTTACAAATCTGTTTCAAAACTTTTAATCATTTGTATACCATTACCTGCATGATTTATTTTACAATCTTTCTCATCCTCAAAATGCAATACTCACTTTTACAATATTTCTTTCCCTCTTTTTCTCACCCACCCTTTCAATATTCATCATAATCTTTACTCACAATTTTCCTCTACTATTTCTCTCTCAAAATCTTCTTCATTTTTTTCAACTTCTTCATATAATTTTTATCCCCCTTCTTACATTCTCCCCTATCTTCTCTCTCAACCCCTCTTTTAAAATGTTTAACACATACAATTTTTCTTACTCTCTTCCTAACAATAAACCTCACTCTCTTTCTCTTTCTCACATGTGTCATCATTATTTCTCTCACAATTTTACTACATTTTATTTTTACATTCTCCTTCAGCACGTTCATTATTTTAATTTATAACTTTTCCTTAAAATATACCTTCAATTCTAACTCACAAACTCTGTGATCCTCTCTGTAACCCTGGTTTTCACCCTCTTATATATATTCCCTCTATCAATCTTTTTCACCTTTCTCCTTACAATCTCAATGATAATTACTCTCATTTTTACCCAAATCATTCTCAAATATTTTATACCATGTCTCTCATTCTCTTAACCGCTCACACACTATCTCTTCCTTCTGCTTTCACAGCCTCTTCTACATTACCTTTCTCTCAATATTCTAGCATACTATGTGTCACAGTCTCCCAATACCATTAACTTTTTCTAACAGTTTTCTTAAAATTTTTCCCAGCTATTATCTTACACTTTTCCTTAGAATTTCCTTTATTCTTTCTTTCAACCTCTTCTCACAAGCTTCTCTACTCTTTGAACCATTGTCTCTTTCAGAAATTCCCTCACAATCTACTTTGAATTTATTACTGTTTATTATTTTGATGTCACATCTGTCTCACAAGGTTTCCTAACTTTCTGTTAACATTTCCCGCCAACCTTGCTTTTAAAATATGCCATGCAATCACTTACACAATTATCATCTCAATTTTTCTTCTTTCTCCCTCATAATCTTAATATTGTATTTACAGTCACCTTCACACCACTTTTTCTTTTTATTACAATCCTTCTCACCATCTCCTTTAGCCTTTCTCTCACAATTGTCGTTTTTATCTTTGTCACAAC
>JAPYXV010000016.1:1140417-1177587 GCA_028533065.1 Trachops cirrhosus | reverse complement strand
GAAGCAGACGATGGAAGGAAGAAGAGGTAAATTTGGAAAGCAAGGGAGGAGGGTCAAGACCAGGGTGACAGAAAGAGAAGCACAAAGAACTGATAGATAAAAAAATAATAGGAATTAAAAGATGAAAGGTTACTTTAAGATAATTAAAAGAAAACAAAAACAAAACAAACACACAAAAAACAAACAAAAGAAAAACACCATTGTTGGTTTCAGACTGGCCAAACCGGTCTTCTAGCTGGCTTCAGCACACTGAGGGGTGACTGGAGACAGTTTTTCTCTGTTCCCGTTCAGGACCCAGTCAGCCTCCGGTGCACTGTTTGCAGTGTAGGCATGCGCTCTCCCCCAAGCCCGTCTGGTGCCTCCCAGAAGGGATCCATGTGTTGGGGGGTCTGGGTACAGCTATGTGCATCCTTGGGAATTCACTGACGTGTGTTCTGATGTCCCACGGAGCGCCTGGCCTTTTTCGGGTTCACAGGTTCGCACTCTCTGTGTCCCAAGGGGTGCCCACTTCTCCTACCTCCAGGGCCTGGGCTGCACCGGTCCCGCGGAGCGCCTGCACCTTTTCCTTTTTCAATGCTGTGGTTTCTGAGACTTTCAACAAACCACGCTCTCTCTTTGGGCTTTTCAATGTCTGCTACAATTTGCGATCTCCTATTTTCATTTATGACGTGATAATGTTGGCTCTTTGCTCTGTTCCTACCTAAAATGACTCGGATTTTTTTTCCTGGTTGTGGGAGAGTAGAATCTGCTGCATCCTACCACGCCGCCACCTTGGACTCCTCTCATCTTCATTCTTTGGAGCTCAGGCAAACCCAGGCACTCTGGGCTGTTTGTTCAACCTGTGGCCCATGGGTTGCTTACAGCCTAGGATGGCTATGAATGGGGAAAATCAGAAATTTACTGAAAACATTATGAGATTTTTTTGTTATTATGTGTCACAATGTTACGGAACAGACCCAGAGGGTGTGGTGAATGATATACTATTACCAAATGGACCCACCCTTGTGCTCCAGGGTTCCCCCAACCCCATACTACCTTCACTTTCCTTGCTACCAGGGAAAGACATCTCTCAATGCCAGAGATTGGTGAAAAGTACAGGGATTATTTATTTAAAAGGTTATACAGACTTAGAGTAATGACCTAATGTCTTCATTTGAAATACTAATGTCCTTTAGAATACCAAATATCAAAAAATACCAATACAGAAACCAGAGTTCTTCCTTCTGCCCTGTCAGAGGCACCATATCTCAGGGAAACAAGTAGAAATCCATGGGTCAGGCAGCCCTTCAGTTAAAGCACCATCAGCTGTGTTGCCACTGTGATCTCCAGATAAATCAGCATCATGTGGCACCTTGTCAGGGCCCACTAACACAAATCCTTTCATCCCTTTTCTTCCAGGGAAAGTCTCTCCTGCTTCCTAAGCCATGTGGCAAAAAGGCCTCACCCTAAAGCTGCACGGGCCCAACTTTCACAAAAGCTGTATAGTCCAGAAAAGGTTCTGGCATGGCTGACTTGCCTGGGTTTAAATCCCAGCACCAGTCTTCCTTTGCAGCTTCATTTCCGACTCCTCCCACAATCAGTTACACTTGCCAGCATTCCCGTATTCTTCCAGCTTTGCAGACCTGCCATAGTAAGTCTGGGCAGGTGTGGCCCTGTGGTGTGGAGCCAGTCATCTCCAAGCTCTCACTCAGAAACTGTAACCAGGGGGAGCTGCTTCCCAGTTACATCATAGGTTGAAATCACTCACATCTCCCTGGCTCAAAGCATGGCCAGAACTATTTAACATATCTATGAAATCAGTTAAAGATTATAGATATGTTAAATGACCATGCCTGAGGTTGGCTGCAAAACTGCTCCTATGCAAAATAACTCCATGTGTCCCATCCCAGCTCAGACTTGTGGGCATGAGGACACCATATATATGTATTGTTTTCTAATATTTCCTGGACACCCTGAGTTCTGTACCCCATTACAAATCTCCATTTGCCCCCCCTCTTGCCTTCATCCTGTTACAATAATATATTTAATATCTGGCCCAAGACAACTCTTCTTCCCGCATGACCCACAGATGCCAAAATGTTGGACACTCCTGTTAGATCTTAAGCTTGTTTGTGCCTCCAAACACAGAGTTAGCATATCTGAATACCGCCCCCCTCCATAATGTTGCTACATCTCCTTTTACCCCAAAGGTGAAACAAGCAATAAAACATTGCTGATGAAATAGTTACTCACTGCAGTCTGGGCAGCTGCAGACAAAGGGTGGAAATCAAGTCACCATTCTATAACAGGGTGTAGAATATGGGTCCTCTGAGGGCAGGGGAGCCCCACCATCCCTTCAAATCCTGCAATGAGGCAGGAGGGGGGCAGGGTGGGAATACCTATGGAGTAAAGAGTATAGTTTTAACACACATTACATAACAAAGGCAGGTTAACAGTCTGTGCCTTCCAGAGAAGATCTCAAAAACTGCAGAACTCTGTATGCATGACACACAGAGGTAAGCTATGGGAATGGATGCCCTCCCTGGATGCCAGCACATCCCTGGAAATGCTCGCCTGGACTAAATATGGCAGCCAAAAAAGGATGAAAGATACTGGGAAGCTAGCTAAAATGGTGGACACTACTACACCATAGGAAAAGCCAGATGTTGGATCATGTAGCAGAGCTGGCAGAGCTGTAGGCACCTAAGTGGCCAATCACACAGAGACATGAGAGATGATTGGAGCTGAAGCGTGACCTGCAATACTGAGCTGCAGAGGTCTGCTTCTCTGGAAGATGATACCTTTGAGTGGCATATTCTGAAAACAGCCTGGCTTCACAGGTGAGGCAGGGCTATTTGTTTAGGCAAGTTTTTAAAGAAAGTGGGACTTAATGGTAGAAATGTAACATTATTCTACATTTGCATAACCTTTAAATAAACATCTCCTTTCCTATTCATCAATGTCTTGTCTTGTCAACAATGTCTATCTTGGGAGCAAACTTCTTAGTGGCTGCCAACCAAACCCCACAGCTGTTACAGAACACCATTGGCTGATCTGTAACTATCTCCCTGGCTAGAGTCACAACACTAAAATATGTTACTTGGGTGAGACCTCAGTCAGGGGCCTCTCAGCTTGTTTCTTGGTTCTTGTCTCACCTGCAAGAGTCAAATTTGGCCAAGATACAAAAAGTATGTTGAAAATCAGATAGCAAGTTGGTTTATGAAACACACAGGAGCACAAAGCTGCAAGCAGTCACCTGGCTAGTCTGAATGCCCCAAATGTAGAGGAAATAAAGTTGTTAGTAAATTCATTTCATGTACTTGAGACAAGGCTACAAATGAGCACTCAGCTGATCTGAGTACCCTGACCTTTGGGGTTCAGGGGTTACTACAGTCATTTTGTAAGTTTCCCTCCTTCTTTGCTTTCTAAACTTTAGGAATAATGTCCAGCTACAAAGACTTTCTTTCTCAGCTACTAAAGGTTTTGGTCTTAACAGAATTGCTACAAAGGCTCCCTCTCACAGCACAGAGTCTCAAGGATTCCCTTCCTTGTATGGGATCCCTGCATGGGATGATTAGAATGCCCCCAATGTTATCAGACCAGATTCAGGACTGCTGAGTCAAAAGGGTGAGTCAAAGGGTGAGTCTTCCATGCCTTAGTTTACTACCTATCCTGCCTAACAACATTACACTTAGCTTCCTCTTTTTAAAAGGTTTTAGTTAGTTATTTTTATACAGAGGAGAAGGAAGGGAGAAAGAGAGGGAGAGAAATACCGATCATTGACGCTCATGTGCCTCGACCCCTCAACTGGGGACCTGGCTGGCAACCCAGTCATTTGTGCTGACTGGGAATTGAAATGGCGACCCTTTGGTTTGCAGGTCAGTGCTCAATCCACTAAGCCAGACCAAAGAGGGCTACATTTAGCTTTCTTCCTAAATTCAGGAATAAGACATGTTTGTTCTTTCCAATTTCATTTAACACAACACTAGAAGTTTTTCTTGTAGGGTACTTGGTCCTTTTCACAACATGGAGAGCCTTTCTATCCACATCAATAGATCCTTGGCATTTGCGAATCCCAGGTTGTCTACTGAAGACATTTGCTCCAAATATCTATGGAGATATTTGGTCAGAATAGTTAATATAAATTTCATACCTCTGAAAGTTTTGAACCAAAACCCTCCTATATAATCCCATGTGCCATTATCAGGCAGCTATCAAGGCATTACAATATTATAACCACAATTTGGGGACCAATGAAACATCACATTTGTTTATAGCCAAAATACTAGAAAAAATAAGAACAAATTTGTAACCACATTTCCCAATTTACAACATACAACACATTTTCAGTAACTCAGTGTGCTATTGTCATTACGATATGCATGTTGATTAATGGAACATAATCGAAAAGCTGGAAATAAAACTCATATCTGCTCAACTGATTCTTATGAAGGGTCTCAAGAGTCATCAATGAAGAAATAATGTCTTTATCAAACCTTGCTGGCACAAGCTGTTAAATAACCAGGTTCTTTTAAAAAAAAATGTTGTTCAAGTACAGTTGTTGCCATTTTCACCCCATCATACCCCCTTGCCTCCCATTTTCAAACCTACCTCATTTTGTTTTGTCCATGTGTCCTCTATACATGTACTTTGACAGCTTTTCCCCTATTACTCTCCTCCCCCTTTTCTCTGATAACTGTCAGTTTGTTCTTAATTTCAATGTCTGTATTTTTTTCTTTTGTTGATTAGGTTCCACATACAGGTGAGATCATATGGTATTTCTCTTTTACCACCTGGCTTATGTCACTTAGCATAATACTCTCCAGTTCCATCCATGCTATTGGGATGGGTAGGAGCTCCTTCTTTCTTTCTGCTGCATAGTATTCCATTGTGTAAATATACAATGGTTTTTTGATCCATTCATTTCCTAATGAGCACTTATGTTGCTTCCACCCCTTGGCTATTAGAATGCATATGCTCTTTTGGATTGGTGTTTCAGGATTGTTAGGGTATGAACCCAGCAGTGGTGTTGCAGATGAAAAGGCAGTTCCACTTTTAGTTTTATGAGGAAATTCCATAGTAAATAAACAGATTCTTAAGGTCTGGGCAGTTCTTACTAAAAGCTATTTTTGCTAAATTCCACAATGGAGCGCCCTTTTTTGCAGGATCAGCTGTAAACAGGATGGGACTGACAGGAATTCCCTGTGATAAATGTAACTAACTGCAAATAAGAAATCAACATGAAAGTAACCAAATAGTGTGGGAGCAATGTGGAAGCCTGTCTCCTGAAAATAAATAAAACTACAAAGGGACAATGGTATCTCCTTCCTGAACAGAATACCCCACGTTCTGAACACCTTGAGTTCTGGTAAATAAGGGGTTCAGTAACACTCACACATATAAAAGTAGTTTTATGCTATTATTCTACAGTGTAAAAAAGTTAACTCAAAATAATTCAAAGACTTTTTTGTAAAAGCCAAGACTAAAATTTATTGAAGAGAATAGAGAGATAAATCTCTGTGACTCTGGGTCACTCAAAGCATTCTTAAGCTCTAAAAAAACACAACGACAAAAGAAAAATAAACTGGATAGTCATTAAGTTATTAGAGAAAAACCCCTCTGCCGCTGGGGATCTTCTTTTCTGTGCTTCTCACCCAACCCTGGCCCCCACCCTCGCCCCTGGTTGATAACTGTGGCTACATCGTGCTTTTTGCTTCTTTCTAAACTGTGTGGTTGAGACAGGCCCCTCTCTGCTCCCAAATCACATAGTTAAACATCAGCATGGTAGCTGCAACTGGGTTTAAATTCATTTCCAACTCTTCCCACACTCCGTAACACCTGCTGGTAGTCTGGTTCTTCTGCGTTTCTTGGCTTCCATTGTTAGTCCCAACAAGTGGGATCCCATGACATAGAAGCCATCTCCAAACCTCCAGGCCTATCTCCTCTCTCACAGGCAGGCACAGAAAGCCCCTCTGGCTACATGGCATCACAGGTTAAAATCATGCCCATCTCCCTGGCTCTGATCCCAGCCAGAGTTTTTAACATTAAAACATTGGTCAAGTTCTTCAGACATATAAACTAGCTCTCAATAACCTTCATCACCCAACTGTTAGCTCTGGGGTTTTTCTCCATTTGGGTGGATTTCTCCATTCTGGCTCAGCACCCCATTACAAAATTAAAATGTGTGCTTCAAATGACATCACTACAAAAGTAAAAGACAAAAACACAGAATCAGAAAAAAAAGAATTAAATGATTCTCTTGTAATGTTGCTGAAAAACTGACTCTTCCACGATTCGGGGTGGCGGAGTAAGACGTTATTCACATGCGCAGACCCAGAGGAGGCAGTCTCCAAATTCTGGGCGCCAAGGAGGGGTTTGGTAGGTGGTTAAATACTCTCCTAGCAGGGTGGGAAGGGGAGAGGCTAAATGACACAAGCGGGGAGTGCAGAAGCGGAATGGGGAAGCTGGGAGTACAGAAGCAGAATGCGGAAGTTATCCAAAACCCCGGGAGGAGGAGCTAGCCTTTGTTTCTTACTACAGTAACAGAATCAATTAAATTACTTAAAAGAACTAACACTTAAGCAACTACACAATGTAAAAGTGGGCCAGTAATTGAGAGTACACATTTACTCACAGGAGGTATTTAACTGGCCTACAAGCACACAAAAAGATAATCATAATAATTATTAATTCAAAAATGCAAATTAAAACTAGGATTGCCTCGCTAATAAGTCAGATAATAACAGTGTTGTTAACAACATTAGGGGGTTCTGGCTTACAGTATTCCTTTCACAAACAATAGGTGGTTGTGGGTAGATTGCTTTATTTACTTGCAGCAGATAAAGAAGACAGAAAGTTTGCAAATTCCTCTTCCCCAAAAGTTCCTGATTACATGTGGTACCCTATGGCACTCAGTATTCAGTTAATTTCACGTGATTTCTTCTTTTGCAGTTAGTTGTATTTATCCCACTCACACACCTGTCAGCTTCATCCTGTTTGCAGCTGATCTGGAAAATATTTTGTTACATTTTAAGATTTAGGAAGAATAGCATTTAGTACTGTTACAGAACAGACAAGAGGGGGCCAAAGGCAATATACTATTACTGAAAGGAACCCCCCCCCGAGGTTCGTTATGTCCACTGCCTGATTGGAAAGACATCTCTCAATGCCAGAAATTCGTGAAAAGGAAAGGAAATGTTTATTTAATGCTGTACAGACTTAAAGTAGTGACCTACTTTAAATGCCTTCATCAAAATTTCAAAGTCCCTTAAAACACCCACAAACACAGTCCTTCCTTCACCCTTTGCCTGGTCTGGGGTACTATATCTGAGGAAAAGAAATAGAAGTCGGTGGCTCAGGCAGCCCCCCATTCTTCCCAGCAATCCGTCTTGGCTGGTAGGTCTCCCTCGGTTTCCAGCAACATCAGCAGTGTCACCAGGATCTCTCCTAAGCCGGCTGGTGGTTCCCCCTTTTAAAGCTTCAGGGTCGACACTCTGCCAAAACCATGTGGTTCTCCCCTCAATGGCTGCCGCATCCCTGTTTAAATCCCCGTGCCCATCTTCCTCTGTAGCCCTATTTCCGACTCCTCCCACAATCAGCTACATTTGCCATACTGTCATATCCTTCCAGCTTTATTGGACTACCATAGTGAGTCTGCTCAGGCATGGCCCCCTGTCATGGAGCCCGTCATCTCCAAGCTCTCATGCAGGTGCTGTAGCCAAGGGGAGTTGCCCCCCTGTTACATCTTGGGTGGAAGTTGCTTCCATCTCCCTGGCAGAGAGGATGGCAACGGCTATTTAACATATCTATGTAACCAGTTAAAGGTTATAGATGTGTTAAATGACCATGCCAGAGATTAGCTGCAAAGCTGTTGCTATGCAAAACAGCTCTGCATGTTCTTGCTCCATGTGTCCCATCCCCCAACTCACACTGTGGGGGAGGGTGAGGACATCATATATATCTTTCTAATTTTCCTGGACGCCTTGAGTTCTGGACCCATTCCAAACCCCTTTTTGGGGACCCCCTCTGGGCTGTACCCTGAATCATCTTATTTGTTATTTTAATATTTGTGTACACTGATAAAACAGAAAATGAAATGGAATAGGCATTGCTGTGGGAATCACTTAAAATAAGAGTGGGGAATCTATTAAGGAGGTGAGGTCTGTGCACATCTTGTGCCTCAGTTCTCAGAGGCACTATTAGACTGCTGACCTGTGCTACACTGAGCTCAAGTGTGAGAGAATACACATCCTCAAATAATTCTTGTAGTAGTTACTTAAGGACTTTACTCCCTCCCTCTATTTTTTTAAATCCTTGTTGGAGGATAAGTTCAGTGATTTTTAGGGAGAGGGTTAAGAGAAGAGAGAGAGAGAAAGAATAAGGGAGAGAGAGAGATGTTGATCAAATGTGCAACCTAGGTTATGTTCCTAGAAATTGAACGTACAACCCTTTGGTGTATTATTCAACAGAACCATCAAGTTAGGGTCTACTTTGAGTAGTTTTTCTCTTCCTTGTATACTTTTTGAAGCCAATCCTTTTTTTGTTCACTTATGAAAGGTAACCTTTCATTTGCATGAAAATTTGTGGTTTTGTCTTTAGAAATCTTGCCTTTCTCTGTTTTAGCCTACCCTAGGCAGCTTGTGTTGAATTGCAACCATATTTTTTTAACTGAAATATTTGTATAAGTGTTTTGTTTAATTTTTTCAAATGTAGCCTGACAACTTGTTTGGTTAACATTTGATTTGGTATTACCCATTTTCCATGCTTATTCTGGAAGTCTGGTCTCAGACAAAGTGACCAGTTTTTTTCTGTGTGTTTATGTGTATATATGTATTTATGTGATAATTTTGGCAAAGTT
The DNA here is from genome assembly GCA_028533065.1 of Trachops cirrhosus. Taxonomy (NCBI): domain Eukaryota; kingdom Metazoa; phylum Chordata; class Mammalia; order Chiroptera; family Phyllostomidae; genus Trachops; species Trachops cirrhosus. Next base: position 1,168,751 of record JAPYXV010000016.1, on the reverse strand, counting down.
TGCTTTAGTTGATTGTACAAAAACTTAAAACATTACAATGAGAGGGCATTGTTATTACCTGTTTAGGTGTTGATAGTCCTCTTTTTACCTAATGGTGTTCCCCAATAATTTTCTGGCTTTGTGAGTATGTGCGAATAATTCTGGCAGCTTTTAGTGGCTTTTCCTACTGTAGAGATCCGAAGTTGAGTTTGTAAAGATAGCTAAGGTGTGCATGGTAGGTGCACTTTAAGTAAAATCATATACGTGAATGTTTAAGTTATGTGGTTCCAGTGTCATAAAATTGTTCTAACAGATTCTCTTCCTACAAAGGTAGGTGAGTAACGGGAATCACGTAATTCTGTAGAGACTCTTCCAAGAACTTTAGAGAAATTACTCCTTTCTTGCGTAAACAGACTTAAGGAGGGACGTTGGCATGGTGCTACTAGTGCAGATGAGCGTTTTTCTGGTTTTTAGAGAAAAGTCGACGGACATGCTCACGCGTAAACTGTTCCTCCTCCGTGCGCAGGCCTAACATGTTCCGTGGACTTTTTGAAAGATGCGGTTATTATATTCGAACTTCACTGTTGTATTCGATTGTAGAATTATTTAACACCATTTCACCGGGCAGTTTGTATTTTGTTTGCTTTGTGTGTATTTGTTTGTTTGTTTTAAATTTTGGTGAAATTCTCCCCGTCTTCAGCATTCGGCCAGAATACAACTACCATTCCGGTTTGGATGTAACTGCAGGTTTGAGAAGCAATCCCAATCCGCAAGTGAGTTGCGAGATACGTAAAGACGCCGGAAGTTGGGTCAAGAAGCCGGAAAAGCTTAAGGGACAAGATGGTGGTATTGAAACCGAGAGTGTCTGAGATTCGTAAGGGGCTAAGTGTTTTCAAAGAGCTTTGGAATTTGGTGGAAAATGAGGTTCCTCTGGGCCTATTTATTTAGGTAGGGGGGCGTTTGCCAATGGAAAAATATCGAAACTTGTTTTATATATTAGTCTTCTAAACGGACATGGATTCGGGTGTCGAAGAATTTCTCCCGCCGCCGGAATGCCCTGTGTTCCAACCTTCGAGGGACGAATTTCGAGACCCCCTTGGCTACATCGCGAAAATCAGGCCCATCGCCGAAAAGTCAGGCATTTGCAAGATCCGCCCGCCCGAGGTAAGCCTCTGAAACAAAATTTGGCGGCCGGGGTGGGGGGGTGTGGGCGGGTGTGGAAGAGAATGGCGTTGGATTCACTGGGGAGACTCGCGCGAGCCTTTAACAAAGCTTTATTTTTAAAACCACAAACTCTGGCAATTAATTCAGCCCTCCATTTAGCCGCTAATTTGTCTCTTTTTTTGGACGTCTCACTACAACATTCTCCATGAAAACGCGCATATCCGGTCGCTGCAATCCGTGGACTTGTATGATTGTTTTGGGAAAGAAAAGGTTGGATTTGAAAGTGAATAAGACATTGTTAGGTTTTTAAAGCTTGTTTATTACCTCTTCCTACTCTTAGCATTCAGGAAAACTTATTTCCAGACGTTTATTTCAAAGAGTTTTTATACTTGACTTTGATGGGGTTTTTTTTGTTGTTGTTTACGTTTTTATAGGACACATACGAAAGACAGTTTTGGTTATTGCTTTGGCCCTTATTCCCCCAACTTAATCCACTGACAACCATTTCGTATTTTGTAGCAAAAACAACCAGAAGTCTTAAAACAGAAAAACAGATGATTTTATTTCTTATCACCTTCATCCTCTATTGTATCCTAATAACCAGTTTGTGTGTTTTTAAACGAACAGGACTGGCAGCCTCCCTTTGCAGTGGAAGTCCACAACTTTAAATTTATTCCTCGAATCCAGAGGCTAAGTGAACTAGAGGTAAGCTGAAAAGTCACTTTCTGCTAGAAGAATCTGAACTGTAATCTTATTTTACTAGCAGTTTTGTAATAGTGTAACTAAGAAATTAGACTCAAGGGAAATGTTTTTTGATTTTAATCCCAGCTCCATCATCTTCCAGAATGTTTATTAATCTTGGAGAAATGCCAAGATATCAAAGCTTTGTAGACATGAATGACCTATTTCAGTCATAGAATAGGCTAAAATCAGAGCTGTCAAGTACAGATAGACTATCTCACTTTTTTTCCCTCCATACTCATACTTTGTTATTTTGGATTTTACCTTATTTCTTTACAAAAAGGAAAGTTAAGGACAAAAAAGTGTCCGAAATTACCAGCTAAAACTGAGGGTTGTGTGTTTTTTTGTGTAAAATCATGTATATTTAGAAATGTGTCAGTAACTGGGGGAGGCAAAGCTTGTTTTTTAAAGCAGTTAATACTGTATATTAGTTTACTGTTAAATATGGAAAATGCATGAATGGGTTTGCAGTTGCTTTTCCTACTATGAGTTTTGACTATTTTTAGTGGCTGGAAGCTCCAAAATAATGTAGCATAAAAGAAGGATAATTCATAAAGTGGTTTCATTTCCAGGTTTTAACACTTTTTAAAATATAAAAATATTTTATTTTCTCCAGTTTTGAGTCTGTGGACTCAAGATGAGTATCCTAATGAAGATACTGAGTTGAGCTTAAATATAAAGTGGGAGACCAAAAAACCCAGAATTTGTTTGTAAAAAAATTGTGTATTCATTACATGTTTAAACTGCAGTCACCTTCAAAGTACTTTCCAGCTGATATAATAAACCTAGAAACATTTTTCTACTGCTCAGTTTTTGCATTCTTGGATTTTGATGCTTTTTAGCACTTTTGCTGTTTTTTGTTTCACTTCTTTTACATCACCAAAATGTTTCCCTTCGAGGGCTTTTTTAATGTGGAGAAGCATGAAAAAGAGTCTTGGGATGAGATCAGGGAAAGTGAGCAATGGAGACATGTAGTTTCTTTTGTTAAAACTGCTAAACATTCAGCACTGTGTGGGCAGGTGTGCTCATAAATCTCCCATCATGAGATGGGCAAATGGGTGTAGAGTCTTAAAAACATTTCAGTGAATCAGAACACAGCCTCTCACAGCAATGCTAGCTGGTGCATTGATCCATTGGGTTTCCAGAACCATGTACATAGCCAGGGAAGCCTGTACTACAACGGGCTAGCCCTCCAGGAGATAATTCTGGTGTTCTGCGGTATCCCCCCACCAACCCCCCACAGTCATGTTCAGCTGTCTTTGAGTTCAAGTGTAATGCTTTAAAATTTAAGACTTAGGATTTTTACTCAGGCATCATTTTCTGAGCCTTCTGTTCAGTTTAAAGAATCAGCCAGTTTGAGATTTTTGTAAACAGTAGTGGTTATTTGGGCAATGATGCCTAGGCTTTAGCCTAGCCGAGAACTGTATATACTACAAACAATGCTTGATCTACTTTAGTCTTAAGCCAGCTTGTCTTTTCCCTAGGCTCAGACTAGAGTGAAACTGTTATACTTAGACAAAATTGCAAAATTCTGGGAATTCCAGGGTTCTTCATTAAAAATTCCCCATGTGGAGCGGAGGATATTGGACCTCTATAGCCTTAGTAAGGTAAGAGTAGTTCTATTTTCAAAAGGAAAAATAAGTAAAAAATCTTATCTTGGAAAACTCTCTGTAGTTGAACATTATGTCTCTGGACAGAAAAGGAGAGAATGTAGAGCCTCATACATTTACTTCTTACATGTACTTCTTATTTCTTTACTTCTTACATTACTTCTTACATACTTCTTCATACATTTACTTCTAATATTTCTTCATAGAGTCTTTGAGTCTTTGGAATGCTTGGAATTGGTGGAGTATATAGTTCATATTTTAAGCCTTACTTTTTTAGGTATCTGTAGTTTGCTCACAGTTAACTGTACTCTTTCTTAATTCTTTTAGATTGTGATGGAGGAAGGGGGCTTTGAAGCCATTTGCAAGAATCGTCAGTGGGCCCAAGTTGCCCAGCGCCTCAACTACCCACCAGGCAAAAACATTGGGTCCCTGCTAAGATCTCATTATGAACGCATCATTTACCCATATGAAATGTTTCAGTCTGGAGCGAACCTTGTGAGGGCCATTAGATGGTTTGCGGCCTGATGTGATTTTGCTCTTTTATGCTATCTTGCTTTTCCTTGGTTGGGCTTTCTCCTGACTAGTTAGAATTTAGGGAGTGTTGAGTTAATGGATAGAAGTTCTGGGAAGCCATGGACAATATTTTACAGCTATGAAAAAGCTTTCTACCTGCTAGGCCACTACATAAGAACTGTAGAATCCTTTCTGTTTGTGCTGGATGCTTGGTGTCTACTAGAATGTCTATGGACATGATCTTGCAGATGTTAGAGAAAAGGAGTTCCTAGTTTAGGCCATCCTCCATGAAAAATAATTAGATAATAAACTGACAATTACTAAAGTTTTTGAACAAAGGTACTTCAAATCGAGAATGTAGGACTAAGATCTTGGCATTATGTGGTCTTAAAGAATAAGTGGAAATTGATTTAGCAGGTATTTTAAATAATGGTAAGTGTCTAAAGTTCCTTTAATTTGCAAAGAAGTTTTTAACAAAATTATGTGTGTTTAAATGCATATTATTTAATTTATATAATTCTGTTGGAGTTGATACTTTTATTGCCAGTTTTTCAGGTGAAGAAATTAAAACACAAGGAGAGGTCCATTGTATTTACAAGGCAAAGACATATGTGAAACAAATTCCTCTACATTTAGACAAATTCTTGTGATATGTGTTCTGTCATTCCAAAGAACAAGAGAAGGATTGATTTGTGTAATTACAGTTTTCATTGCCAAAGATTTAGAATGAAGGCATCATTTTGTTATTTGCCAAATGTTAATTTAATTCTTGATGGTACCATTTTTCCCCCGTCTCCAGCAGTGTGACACTCATCCATTTGACAGTGAAGAAAAAGACAAAGAGTACAAACCACATAGCATTCCCTTTAGACAGTCTCTACAGCCTTCCAAGTTGAGCAGCTGTAGTCGCCGATGGAAAAAACTACTGCCTGATGTGAGTGCGTCTTTTTTTCACTCAAACTGCCAAAATTTATCTGGGATTTTCTTGAGGGGAGAGTACATTTGTAGAAAATACTGTTTTTTTAAAAAACATATTTCTCAAGGTTGAATTCATTGAAAATGAATGAGGTATTTGGTCAGCCTGGATGGCAATATTTTCTTCTTAATAGTTTAGCTTTTACAGTGTTTAAAAGCAAATATTTTTTAAAATACCATTTTAGGGGTTAATTTCTGTGAATATTATGATGCTCTTTACAAAGCATGCTATGTGCTGATTTCTGTTCAGATTGTATAAATCTTTTGTCTTTTACAAAGCACACTATAAAATTGTTCTTTAAATGTTGGTTTTTGTCTTGTTCTTTTTTGAGATCATTGTTTCGGTGTGGTGACATAATCAGGAAACAAAACTTATGGCTCTGTATTAATTTGTTTGCATATTAATGGCATACTGTCTGCTAGGTCATCTATTATATGAAGAATTATATAAAGCTATTATAAAGAATTTCCTAACCTCAGAAGAGCAGTTTCCTTCTAGTTACAAAGGTTTTCAAGATTTTAACATCATATAAAAAAATAAAAGCAAACAATACAAATACAATCTTAAAATTTCTCTTGCTAGTCTCTTTTGTATGTCCACATACATTTTCATAAAAATTTGACTTTTATTAAATACCTTTGGGACTGAAAGCTTTTCTGAAAGAAAGGTTCTATTAAGCCATGTGCTAAACAGAAAAAAGATGGCAGCAGAACTTGTGGAGAAGACAAACGTGTCTGCATCACGGCACTCACAGTGCCATTTCATACAGTCAGTTGGGAGAAGATGTAACTTTAGAGCTATAGTTAAGGGGATGGGAAACATGAAGGGGAGAAAAATTTGGGATAGATGGATACAGTCCATAAGGAAGAAATGTCTGCTGCTTCTGGTATTAGTGGGCCAATAAGAGCCTCTGAAGTTCATTTGTAAGCAGGATGTACTAGTAGCTGTTCTGTTCACATGAAATCTCAGAAGAGAGCCTGGAAGTGGATTCAAAGTTTCCACATACATTCAGGATTATGAGCGATCTTTCTTTAGTTTCAGCCCAAGGCTCTGTTAACTAACTAATTCTTTTTGTCTTTTCCTCCCATTCTCAGACCTATTGTGATACAATGTAGCACATCTCAGAATTTTTCTTGTGTCAGCTTGTATTCCTAAACTTTAAATTTTAAAATATTTTATCATTGCAATATAGAATGAAGAAATGAGAAAGTAATCTAGTTTAGATTATTGAAATTTTGGTGGATTCTGGATGTCATAGGTGCTTTTTTAGTTTTTTATAGCAAGAAGTGTCTGAACATTGAGGAAAAAATGAGCATATTATAACCTGGAAATCAGAACATTTGTTTAAAAGTACTAAGTAGCAGGTAAGAGTACAAAATTATTTCAGAATCAAAGAATCTTAAGACATTTTCCTTCTTGAAGAGTGGTATTGTTCACTTGGCTTGAATATTTTTGAAATCCTTGAAAACTATGTGGTTAGTAAGTCAAACAAAGGATTCATACTTCTAAAACATTAAAAAGAAAGTTAAAATTAAATTTCACTGTAAGGTAGAAAAACAAGTAAATTTAGTAAGAAATTTCAAGGGCAAACACATCTTCTATTTTATACAAAGTATATGCAATACAAGAACGAAGAGTAACGTCTGAAATAATCCTGTGTTTTAAAAGGTATTTGCTTTGCTAGAACATATATTAATGTAATATGTGTATGTATAGTGTATATGATGTAATTGCCATAGTTACTATGTAATGTAAATTACAAAGGAATATAATGTTCATAGCATTAGGAAGTGGCATCCCTACACAGCTAATAGAATCTTATTTCAAAGTTTGTTTTCAATCTTCTTCATTAAACCTTCTGAATAATAAATAAAAAGTGTTTAACCTCACTTAAAAATTGAACACACAAAATGACTACATATTTTTTTTACATATCTTACTGGCAAAATTAAAATGCATCAAGGATGGGGAAGTCAGCAGGTTTCTGCACATGGTTAGTAGCATTCAGTACCAAAAATATTTAAATTGCTAAAATTTTAAATGTTTATATCCTCCTTTCTTAACTTCAAGTAATTCATCTTGTAGAACAAGTATGTGGATATTAATACTTTGTGCCCAGGTCTTGAATGATACCATGAAGAACTTAGTGCCATTGGAATAAAAGTTTCATTGGAACTTAGCTAGAAGCACTCCTGCTTCTACACTGTACCACATAGGGCTACAAGGGGAAACATCGTTATCAGGGAAGGGGCAAATAGGAACAAGTGGAAGATACAGACCACAGCCTTAGTTGGAGTTTCCTCAAGAAAAGCAGGACAGAGTAGGATACATTTCAGGGCTGAGTAATTTTGATCAAATCTAGCTGGCTTTGGGGCATAGGAACTTCCCCTAGTTGTTTGGCTCCTCAGCATGGGTTGTTTTAGAGCAGGGGAATTATCTTGGTGAGTGAGAATTTCATGAGGTGGTTGGGTGTCTGGATTTGTGTTTCATTCATTTGTACATGAAATAAATGCTCATCTAGATTAATGACTGCCTCCAGAAATTGTCTGTTGCTGGGTGCAGCTGGGAATCATTTTCCTGCTCTCCCCAGGTATAAAAAAACGATAAAATGTAGTAAATAAAAAATATTGTTAGTGCAGTTAATTACATCATTATTTATAATATCAAAAGGTCAGAAACAGTGTCACTGTTAGTCTGATAATCGAGTAGGTTAAATTGGTTTTAGAATAGCATAATATGCTATTAATATAATAACTTACAGAGCAGATGTGTATTGATAGTCTTAGAAATTCTATTTTTTGAAATACTTATTTTTAGAGAGAGGGGAAGGGAGGGAGAAAGAAGGAGAGAAACATCTAGGTGTGGTTGCCACTCGTGTGGCCCCTACTGGTGGCCTGGGTCACAACCCAGGTATGTGTCCTGACTGGGAATCGAATCCATAACCCTTTGGCTTACAGGCCTGTGGTCAATCCACTGAGTCACACCAGCCAGAGCAAAAATGTTATTCTTGAACAAACCTCTATTTTGAGCACCAGATGTCATGTTTATTTGAATCCCCTTCTGATCATTGGGAGATTATAATTAGTACCATTATCATGTTCCTAACTGACCCTCTGTTTCTCAGTAGTATTGTCAAACAATATGTCTTACTGTCTGCATAAATTGTTTGAGGAATAAAACAGTCAGAAAATATGTATGTTTCCCGGTGTGAAGAAAACTTAGAAAAATAAATTTTGGGCTTTAAATAGAAAGGAGAAATGTAATAGGACTTTAAGTTAAAAAGTAGAATGAAAACTGCTTGAAGCATAGGTATTCACTAAAAAGAGATATAGGTGATAATGGTATAATATGACATACGTATTTTTTGACATTTAGTAGATTTCCAATTCCCCATGTCTCTCTTGATTACAGTGTAGGGAGAAAGGAGTCACTTTTAATGATCTAGCGGTAAACAGAGTGGGAATCCTCCTGTGTTCTCATTTGCATCCTCAGCTCAGGTGCAGGAAGACTTGTTTACAGTGTACTGAATTATTTAGTATAAGTTCTATGTTTTTTATATTTAAGCCTAAGTAGCCTTGTAAGTGTAGGAGTGTTCTGTCCTTTCCTTTATAGTTTTTGGATTATAGCTTATAGCTTTTGGGTTATAAACTGCTAATTACCTCCCTGATTTGTCTGTTCATTTGTTCTACCCAGCCATGACTTTATTTCGGGGTGAAATTACATAGTAAACCTTTAAAATAGGTAGAGATGTTTGATTGATTCTAATGTGATTTCTTATGCTTTACTGTGTCTATATATGTAAAACTCAGTTAATTTCTTAAAATTTCTTTTAATAGGCAGTGCTGACTGAGGAGGACATTGAGAGGAATCCAGAGTTGAAGAAGCTACAGATCTATGGGGCAGGTCCCAAGATGATGGGCCTGGGCATCGTGGCCAAGAATAAGACTTCAAGGAAGAAAGGTGTGAAGACAGTGTGAGGGGTAGAGTACTCAAGTACTGTGGAAGACACGATTTGTTAATCCTGATGGAGAACATACTTGTTTATTTCCAGATTTCTTTCTGATTCTCTTAGATATAGAAGGGATCGTATATCCACACACTGTTATGATGAAGGAGAGTCAAAATGGGGATGGAAGAATGATGTCAGCATTATCTGAGGAAGAATTAGGCCTAAAACCCTGCACAAGGATGACCATGAGGCTACAGAAGAACCACAGCAATGTCGAATCTGTAAGGATGCACCTGTGATATTCTAGCACTGGTTTGGAACTATTAGGACTAAATGGAACCTAAAATTACTTCATTTACATTTCTTTCTCCTCCTTTCTGTTTGCTTCTGAGCCTTTATTCTGGAGACACAGACAGCCAGTAAGATTAAGAAACATTAAATATATAGTTAGGAGCAAAAGTCACATATCCTGTGTTTTAGAACTTTCTAGCAAACTACTGTATCTTACATAATGGTGCCTATCTTCTATGATCTTGCTTTACTTTTACCTTTATGTATATAAATTTTTCCTCTTTTTTTCTTACCCTGTACCTGAAGGACTTTTCTATTCTTATAAATATTGCAGAGTTTCTACATTTTTATAAAAATGATATTGTAAATCCCTTTTTTAAATTATCCTCATCCTCTCTGGCTAATTTCATCTTGTTTTTATTATTTTTGCCTGCCATTTTGCACTCTGTAAATGTTCATCTTCCCAGCAGTTTCATTCTTGAAACAACTCAACTATTTTGAGCTCCACACTCCTTTCTCTTAACCATCTCCACCTTATGACTGAGACATTATCTTTACTTTTACCATATATCCCAGGTTGACCCTGTGTTTCTTAAATTTGGACTGTCACAAATTCTTGTCATTCAAACTTCAAAGTCATTTATGATTTTTCTTCAATCCTTGCAGCTAGTGGGTCACTTAGTTCTAGTGCCTTTTATTTTTATTGCAGTATCGATTCATGTACACAAATGTATAGATTAGCTTTACTTGTTTTCTGTTTTACTTTCCAACAAGCATTATACAATACAGACCTTTGCACTGTTATTTTTTTTGATTAAGGTTATATTTGAGACACTTGTTCATATTGTATGAGTTCTTGTATTAAGTTTCAAAGAAGTACAGTTTTGTTAAATACTACTTGACTTTAATTTCTTACTGATTTACCCTTCATAGATTTTTTTTGGTAGTTTCCAGTTTGAGGCTACTATGGATAATGCTACTATTTATACTAAAATACCTGTAGGTAAGTTGTGTGTAGGTTTTTCTGTTGTGTACATAAATAAAATTGGAATTGTCTGACCCTGAGTCACTGCTGTACCTACACATGTAAGTATATGCCAATAAAGGTGCATGCATGCATGTGTATTAATGCTTGCAATCTGTGTTATTATTAACCGTATGTAATTCTATAAAATGACCCATTCTAGTTCATACCTTTAGACATATACCATTGACTCTTTAAAAAGTCATCTTTGTTACTCCCAAACATCTTAGTCATGGTACATATGTTAATAGATTATATTATTTAGGAATTCTTTATTTCTTGTCATATTTTCCATCAGACAACTCAGGTGAACTGAAGAATTAGAACATTGCATAGTTGTTCATTGGCAATAGGTGTTCAAAACTGATAGTTGGAAACCTGAAGTAATATATCTGGAGCGAGAAGCTTCTTTTTTTATTTTATATTTCCTGGTAGATTAACTCTCGAGTTTGCCAAATGTGTTGCCGAGGGGATGAAGTTGGTAAACTACTTCTCTGTGATGGCTGTGATGACCATTATCACATCTTCTGCCTGTTGCCATCTCTTCCTGAAATCCCCAGAGGGATCTGGAGATGTCCGAAGTGTATCATGGTGGTATGACCTGTGTAATATAGTATTTTAAGTTTAGTTCTTGGTAATTTTTTAATCCATCCTTCTGGTTAATATTTCTTTTAGGTGTTAATTAGTTGTCAGTGACATCATAAGCAAGAATGTTTTCAAACACTAGGTGTATGATGGTAGAGACTTAATAAAGATAAAGAGGAAGTACTATAATTCAGATGACATGATCCATAAAAACAAAGAAACATGTTTAATGGATACCAAAGATATAGTCAACCTTCCTGGAACGTATTAAAAAAAAGTAGATGGCCCTGGGTGGGTTCCTTAGCTGGTCAGAACATTGTTCTGATACTACTAGCTTGCTGGAAACAGCAAATCAATAGATTATGTATCTTGTGCATGCACCAATCAGTTAAAAAAGGGTGGAAGTATAGCATGAGATATAAGCTGTTCTTTTTGAATTCTTGCCTGTTGCTCCTGTGTTGCTGAAATATATTGTATTTCAGGAATGTAAGAAGCCCCCTGAAGCCTTTGGCTTTGAGCAGTCTACACAGGAGTACACGTTGCAGAGCTTTGGTGAAATGGCTGATTCCTTCAAGGCCAGTTACTTCAATATGCCTGTACATGTATGTGATTATGGAATGGGGACATAGAATTTGATGTCTTAATAGTTGCACCTGTCATGGAGAGTGGGGCTGATCATTTTCTTTCCCTGTTACTGCAGATGGTACCTACAGAACTTGTGGAGAAGGAATTCTGGAGGTTGGTGAGCAGCATTGAGGAGGATGTGACAGTTGAGTATGGAGCAGACATTCATTCCAAAGAATTTGGAAGTGGTTTTCCTGTCAGCAGTAACAAAGGGAACCTGTCCCCTGAGGAGGAGGTAATATGACTTTTAATTCACATTAATAGGAAGGCTTCAGAAAGCCACTTTAGCATTTGAAAGCCTTTTCCTTATGAGTCCTTCACCAAAGGGGTGTTTTCATATACTGGGTATAAAGGTAAGATTTAATGCCACAGGATGACCAGTGAGAAACCCAGAATTTTGGATAGCCACAACTACCACCACTTTTTCTCCCTACATTTGTTATGGGTATAGACACAAAAATGTTATGATGACTTTGAATTGTCAGCTAGGAGCTGTAGTAGTCCATCAGCTGTCTTTGTATGTAAATATTGGACAACTACCATCTTCTGGTTATCTGCATGATAGAGAAAAACCAATGCTATGACCAGTTTATTCAGATGTGTAATTTGAAAGCATTAGGAAGGCTCAAGAAATATCTTCACCTAGCATGCATCTTGTGGATCAAATGGAGTAATAGATAAAACGCTAAACTCATCCGTTGGTATAGGGTGATCTTTTGTATAGTCAGAGACCCATTTGGATGTCCTAAATTCTTAGTAATCACATAGAAAGTTCTCCCTATGTGGACAGCCAAAAAATTTGATAGTTGAAGCAGCATTATTTGGGGACAAGAAATAAATCAAAATAAGCATTTCACGTATTGGTGAAGAATTATTCCTTTTATAATTGTTTCACCATGTTGACTAGAGTCAAGACAAAGTTTTGGTTTCATATGTAGATTGACCTACATTGAGGGCGTTACAAGATACTTGATTCAGATAGTAGAAGCACTGATTTAAGGATGTAGAAATTTTCAGTTTTTATATATATATACACTATATTACCATATATGCATATTATATATATGCATTGGCCAGGTCTGTTTTTAAAAAAATAGATGGTTGTTTGCTTTCTGATAGAAGTATTGTAGATTAATTATGGGAAATTGAAAAGATAAACCAAGGAAAAAGGAAGAAAGCCACAAATAGCTTTCCTTATTAACACTTTCATATACTTTGAATTGCTTTTTGGAAATTAGAAAAAATTAATCACGATATTTTTGAAGCCACAAAAGGACTGTAGCTCCTTTATTGCTTGTAAAGCATAATGTTAAGTACCATATTTTGCCATTCATAATGTGCTCCTGTATATATACATTTTTGTGTACAGTACACATATTATATACACGATACGTAATCATTATACCTCTGTATAATGCGCAACCTTGTTTTTCCCTCAGAAATTTGGGCAGAGAGCCCTGGCTGGCATAGCTCAGTGAATTGAGCAGGGGTGCAAACCAAAGGGTCACAGGTTCGATTCCCAGTCAGGGCTCATGCCTGGGTTGCAGGCCAGGTCCCCACTGGGGGCCACGTGAGAGGCAACCAACAGTGATGTTTCTCTCTTTCTCCCTCCCTTCCCATCTCTAAAAATAAATAAGCAAAATCTTTAAAAAAAAAATTGGGGCAAAGAATTAGACATATATACACAGCAAACCATGGTAACATTTTCAACCTAAGAACTGGTTCTTTCTAATGCAGATAATGTGTTTCCATGCTTTTGAATAAATCCTAATCCCTTGCCTCTCTTTACTATCCCTGAAAGGATATAGTCATCAATTTTGTCATAATTTTCCATTGTTTAACTACATAAGTATATATTTCTAAAAAACACATTATTTAAATTTTTGAACTTTGTATTAGGGTTTGTATAACTCTCACTTGCTTTCAGTCACTGATACGCTTTGAAAATCTTTCCTTACAGCTTTAATTGTGACATTTTCGCTATTGTTTAATCCTCCATTGTATGATATTCCATTATTATTTTTCTGTTGGATTATTCCCAATGTTTGATTATTATTGAGAATCTGTGAACACTGTTTTACATGTCTCCTCAATGAAGAATTTCTGGATTGTATGTTTAGAACTGTATTGTGATTCTACCAAGTAGTACTTAGACTAGTGAGAGAACTGGTCATTCATGTCTTCACTCACTTTACTACTTTTCATTAGGTTATTACAAGTGTAGATTGTTTAAAGCATGTGGCTTATATTGTCTGCAAATAATTACAGCCCTTTGGTGTTTTTATAATACATAAGTAATGCTTACATGTGTGCTTATGTATACCTGAGTACATGCAGTGTTTTTTTACCATTCTATTATAGTTGTCCCAGTTTTCTTAACTTTTGCCCCCTTCCACCCAGCTTACCCCTCTGGCCCAAAGTCAGTCCCTGGCCATTGTCCATGTCAATGAGTAAGTCATACATGTTCTTGGACTAGTCCCTTCCCCTTCCTTCCACCATTCCATCTCCACCTTACCCCTTAGAGCTGTCCATCTGTTCCATGCATCTATATTTCTGGTCCTATTGTTCTCATTTTATTTTGTTTGTTAGATTCCACTTGTAAGTGAGGTCACATGGTATTTGTCCCTCATTGGCAGAGTTACTTCAATTAGCATAATGCTCTCCAGTTCCATCCATTTTGTTCCAAAGGGTAGGAATTCGTCCCTTCTTTCTGCTGCATAGAATTCCATTATGTAAATGTAAGATGGTTTTTGGATTCATTCATGTACTGATGGGCACTTGTACTGTTCCAACACTTGGCTGTTGTAAATAGTGGTGCTGTGAATATTTGGGTGCATGAGTACTTTTGATTTTGTATTTTGGAATTCTTAGCATTTATTCCTAACAGTAGAATCAGAAGGCACTGAATTAGAAGGCAGTTTCATTTTTAGTTTTCTAAGGAAATTCCATACAGTTTTCCACAGTGGCTATACCAGTTTACATTCCCACCAGCAGTGTACTAGGGTTCCCTTTCCTCCACAGCCTCGCCAGCACTTGTTTGTTGATTTATTAATGATGACCATTCTGTCATGTGTGAGGTGATACCCAATTGTGATTTTAATGTACATTTCTCTGATGATTAGTGATGTTCATTGTCTTTTCGTATGTCTGGGCCATCTGTATATCCTTGTTGAAGAAGTACTATTCAGGTTTTTTACCCATTTTTAATTGTGTGATTTGTCTTCCTGGTGTGGAGTCAGGTGAGTTCTTGATATATTTTGGAGATAATGTCCTTCTCCAGTGCAACATTGGCAAATATGTTCTCCCAATGAAAAGGGTCAGTTCCCTTTTCATTTTGATCAGTTTCTTTAACTATGCAGAATCTTTTTAATATAATACCGTTTATTTTTTTCCTTATTTTCCCATTCCTACGGTATATTGGCAAAAATAATCACTACATTGGATGTCTGAAATTTTACTGCCTAAGTTTTGGTTAGGACTTTTATGTTGTCATGACTTATATTTAAGTCCTTCTCCATTTTGAATTGATTCTGGGGTATGGTGTAAGTTGGTGATTACTTTTCACTTTTTTTTCTTGTATGAATCCAGATCTCCCAAGTACTGCTTTTTGAAAAGACAGTTTTTACTCCATTGTGTTCTCCATTTGTTAAATATTAATTGACTGTAGTAACATCGATTTATTTCCCAGCTCTCTGTTCTGTTCCATTGACTTATGTGTTTTTATGCCAGTGCCAGACTGTTTTGATTATAGTGGCCTTGTAGTAGAGATTAACATCAGGTATTGTGATCCTCCAACTTGTATTCGTCTTGCTCAGGATTGCTGAGGCCCTTTGGGGTCTTTTTAGTGTCCTTATAAAATTTTGGAATAGTAATTCTAGATCTGTGAAGTAGCCCATTGGTATTTTAATAAGTATTGCCTTGAATCGGTAAATTGCTTAGAGTAGTAAGGACATTTTAATGATGCTAATTGTCCCAATCCATGAACATGGTGTATGCTTCCATTTATTTATAACTTCTTCAATTTCTTTAGTGTTCTGTAGTTTCCTGAGTACATGTCTTTTGCATCCTTGGTTTATTTCTAGGTACTTAATCTTTTTTATCGCTTACTGTCGTTCTGTTAGAGTTATCACAATTTTTACCCCTTTGCCCTCCTCCACGTACCCTCTCCCTTCACTCCCACAGTCAACTCCCACATTGTTATTTGTATCCATGGGTCGGTCATTCATGCATGTTCTTTGATAGCCCTTTCCCTTGTTTTCCACCATTCTCCCTTCCCCATCCCCTCTGGTACTGTTAGTCTGTTCCATGTTTCCATACTTGTAGTTCTCTTTTGTTTATTTATTTTGTTCATTAGATTTCTCTTATAGGTAAGATCATATGTTGTTTGTCTTTCACTGACTGGCTTATGTTCCTCAGCATAATATTTATTCTCCAGTTCCACCCATGCTGTCCCAAAAGGTATGAGCTCCTTCTTTCTTTCTGCTGCATAGTATGCCATTGTGTAAATGTACCACAGTTTTTTGATCCATCATTTTATTGATGGGCACTTGACTTTTGCATAAAGGGCTGTTGTACACAAAAAGGTGCATTCTTTTGAATTGATGATTCGGGATTCTTAGGGTATTTCTCCGCAGTGGAATTCCCAGGTCAAGACTCAGTTCCATTTTTAGTTTTCTGAGGAAATTACACACTGTTTTCCACAGTGGCTGCAGCAGTCTGCCTTTCCACCAACAGTGCACTTTTCTCCCCAACCTTGCCAGCATTGTTTGTTAATTAACAACCTTAACAACTTTGTTTGTTAATTTATTGGTGGTGACCATTTTAACTTGTATGACGTGATAATGTCATTGTGATTTTAATTTGCATCTCTCTGATGGCTAGTGATGTGGAGAATCTTTTCCTGTATCTGTGTGCCATCTGTATGTCCAACGTGTCTGTTCAGGTATTTTGCCCAATATTTATTGGTTCATTTGTTTTCCTGGTGTTGAGTTGTATGAGGTCTTTTATGTTTTGGAGATCAAACCCTTATCTGAGGTATAGTTGGCAAATATGTGTTCCCCTATGGTTGGTTTCCTTTTCATTGTGATATTTTCTTTTTTTTTTTTTTAAGATTTTATTTATTTTTAGAGAGGGGAAGGGAGGGAGAAGGAGAGAGAGAGAAACATCAGTGCATGGTTGCCTCTCATGTGGTCCCCACTGGGGACCTGGCCCGCAACCCAGGCATGTGCCCTGACTGGGAATCGAACCTGCGATGCTTTGGTTCGCAGCCCGCACTCAATCCACTGAGCTACGCCAGCCAGGTTGTGATGTTTTCTTTATCCATTCAGAAGCCTTTTAGTTTGTTGTAGTCCCATTTATTTATTTATTTCATTTTATTTTATTTTTTTATTTTTATTTTTTTCCATCTGAGACATGTCATCAAGTATACCAAAAATTTTACTTCGTTTTCCTTCATGATTACTATCACGATTACTATCACGATTATTACCATGATTACTATCATGGTATCATGACTTATATTTAAGTGGTTCATCCATTAAACTTCATTCTGCCAAATGGTGTGAGATTGTGGTATAGGTCATTTTTTTTTTGCATGTACCCATTTACTGGCAGTGCTAGTTCTGGCACTATTTATTGAAAAGTCTGTCTGTACTGCATTATATACTCTTGCGTCCTTTGTCAAATATTGATTGTACATGAAAATGTTGATTAATTTCAAAACTGTCTGTTCTGTTCTGTTGATCCATGCATTTGTGTTTAAGCCAAGACCAGCTTGTTTTGATATCAGGTATATGATCCATCCATTTTTTTTTTGAAGATAGGTGAGGCTGTTAGGGTGGTTTTAGTTATATATACATTTTTACAATATTTGTTTTAGACCTGTGAAATAATTCCATTAATGTCAATATGAATTATGTTGAATCTGTAGGTTGCTTTGGGTAGTATGGCATTTTAATGATGTTAAGTCTTGCAATCTGTGAACATGGTATATGTTTCCAATTTGTATCTTCTTTATTTCCTTTCTTTAGTGTACTTGAGTTTTCCAAGTACAGATTTTTTCCTTCCTTGGTTAAACTTATTCCTAGGTACTTTATTTTTTAAACTTTTTTGTTGTAGCAGTAGTAAATTGGATTTTTTCTTAGATTCTCTGATAGTTAATCGTTTTTGTATGGAAATGCTATTGTTTTATGGATGTTGACTTTGTGTATATACTGCTTCTTGCCAGATTCACTTACTAGGTTGTGTAGTTAGGTTGAGCCTAAATGATTGTCTTGGTACACTCTCATGTTGTATGATGTTGGCTGATGGTTTTACTTCCTCTTTTCCAATCCGTATGTCTTTTATTCTTGTCTGATTGCTATGCCTAGGACTTCTAGTACTAAGTTGAATAAGAGTGGTAATAGCACATACTCCTGTCTTGTTTCTAATCTTAAGGGAAATGCTTCTAGTTTTTGCCTGTTAAATGTGATGTTGACTGTAGGTTTCCCATATTTGGCCTTTTTTCTATGTTGAGGTACGATCTCTCTCTTATTCTGTGAGTGGTTTTTATCATATTCGGTGTCTTTCATTTTGCTTATGTGACTTAGGACATTTATTGGTTTGCAGATCCTGAACCTTCATTGCATTCTTGGAATAAATTAGACTTGATTATGGTGTAAAATCTTTACCATTTATAGGCTCTATCTTATTTGTTAATATTTAGTTGAGGAATTTAGCATTGATATTCATCAGGGATATTGTCCTCTAATTTTCTTTGTTGTGTCTTTTTCAGGTTTTGGAAATAGAAAAATACTAGCCTTGTTAAACGAGTTTGGATATCTTCCCTCTTCTTGAAATTTTTGTAATAGTTTAAGATGAATGGATGTTAGTTCTTTGAATGATTGGCAAAATTTTCTTGAGAAACCATGTGATCCAGGGCTTTTGTGTTTGTGTGCCTGGAGTTTTCTGATAACTGCTTCAGTTGCACTAGTTGTTATCAGTCTGTTCAGGCTTTCTGCTTTTTCTTGATTCAGTTTTGGGAGATTGTATGTTTCTAGAAATTTGTCCATTTTACCTAGGATGTATAGTGACGTGGCATACAGTTTATAGTAATTTCTTATAATTCTTGTGTTTCTGTGGTATCAGTTGTTTTTCTCCCTTTTCATTTCTTATTTAATTTATTTGTGTCATCTCCTTTTTTTCTCAGTGACTTTATTTAAAGGTGGGTCAGTTTCCTTTTATCTTTTCAATGAACCAGTTCCTACATTTGTTGATTGTTTGGACTGGTTTTTTAAGTTTCTGTGTCATTTATTTTCTCTCTGACTTTATTTTCTTCTAATCACTCTGGGCTTTGTTTCTTTAGACTTTTCTAGTAATTTTATGTGTATGACAAGATTTTTTGAGATTATTCTGTCTTCTTTAGGTAGGCCTGTAATGCTGTGAGCTTCCTGCTGAGGACTGCTCTCAATGACTCCTGTAGGTTTTGGGTTAGGTGTTTATTTTCAGTATTTTTCCAGGTGTTTTTGATTTCTTCCATGATCTAATTGTTAATGCATTCATTATTTAGTAATACATTGTTTAGTCTCTATGTATTTGAATGTTTTTGTATTTTTTCTTAGGTTGATTTCTAGTTTCAGGTCATTGTGGTCTGAGAAAGTGCTTGGTATGATTTTCTTATTTTTTTTAAAGATTTTATTTAT
Organism: Trachops cirrhosus; assembly: GCA_028533065.1. Lineage (NCBI taxonomy): Eukaryota > Metazoa > Chordata > Mammalia > Chiroptera > Phyllostomidae > Trachops > Trachops cirrhosus. Next base: position 1,149,616 of record JAPYXV010000016.1, on the reverse strand, counting down.
TTTTTTAGAGATCGTAAGGGATGGAGAAAGAGAGGGAGAGAAACATTAACGTGTGGTTGCCTCTCACACACCTCCTACTGGGGACCTGGCCTGCAACCCAGGCATGTGCCCTAAACTGGGAATTGAACTGGCAACTCTGATTCTTAGGCCAGCACTAATCCACTGAGCCACACCAGCCAGGGCTGATTTCCATTTTCTTGAATTAGTTAAGGCTTATTTTATGTCTTATCATGTGGTCTGACTTTGAAAGTGATGCATGTGCATTTCAGAAGAATGTGTGTTTTAATCCTTTGGGGAGATCTGTTCATTGTCAACAGTCAGTTGTTTAATCCCTTATTATGACTACATTGCTGTTGATCTCTTTTTTAAAGTCCTCCTGGATTTTCTTTATATATTAAGGTGCTCCTGCATTGGGTGTAGATATGTTTAAAAGGGTTATATATTTTTGTTGCTCTGAAGCTTTAATGTTAGTGTTGTGACATTCTTTTGTCTCTGCCATGGCGTTTGTTTTAATGTCTATTTTATCATAAAGAAGTATTGCTACCCCACCTTTTTTGTCTCAGTTCGCATGGCTTACTTTTTTCCTTCCCTTCACTGTCACTGTGTATAGCTTTGTTCTATGTGAGTCCCTTGTAGACAGCATATATATGTTCTGTGATCTGTTATCCATTTAGCTACCCTATATTTTTTATTGGAGCACTTAATCCATTTACATTGAAGATTTTTATTAACAGGTATTTACGCATTGCCTTTTTTTCTCTTTGTACCCTGTTCACCTCTCTTTCTATTTCCTCTTTGTCCTGAAGCAGTCTGTTCAGTATCCTTTGCTGGAAAGCACCTTATTTTCTGTCCATTTTAAATGGAAATCTCTCCAGATAATGTAGTCTTGGATGCAGGTCTCTCTTCATTTCTTGGTATATTTCTTGTCAGTTTCTTCTGGATTGTAGTGTCCAGCTCCCTTGTATGTTAATAGCTGTTTCTTCCTTGCTGCCTTGAAGATTCTTTCTTTGTCTTTGAATTTCTCCATTTTAGTTGTAGTCTGCCTTTGTGTGTAGACCTCTTTGTGTTCATTTGATTGGGACTCTCTGTGCTTCTGAACTTGGATGACTTTTTCCTTCACCAACTTAGGGGAATTTTCTGTCATTTTTTTGACACAGGTTTTTTTTATCCCTTGCTCCTTTTCTTCTCCCTCTGGTATAATTATGATATGAATAGTGCCAGTTTCATGTTGTCCCAAAGCTCTTTAAACTACCCTCATTCTTTTTGATACATTTTGTTTTGTTGCTGTGAATTTCTGTTTTTTTGTTTTCCAATTTGCTGACAACCGTCTTCTCCTTCATCTAGTCTTATTTTAAGTCTTTCTAGTGTTTTCTTTATTTCAGGTATTTGTCATCTTTATTTCCACCAGGTTTTTACTCATAATTTCTGTGTTCTTTTTCATGTTGAGGTAGTTCTCTGTAAGTTCCTCGAGCATCCTTGTAACCATTACTTTGTATTAACTGTCTGATAGTTTGCCCAGTTTCATTTAGCTGTTTTTTGGGGAAATCTTCCTTTTCTTTGATTTGGTGGTGGTTTCTTTGTGTCCCCATTTAAGCTGTCTCTTTTTGGTTTTTTTTTGCTATGTTTTAGATACCTCTGTCTCATTTGGTATTATGAGATTGTCTTATATGATAGAAGTTCTGTAGTACCCAGTGATGCAGACTCCTTAATCATCTGATCTTCTTGCTGTATGCATGCACCTTTGTGTGAGTTCTGTGAACTTTCCTGCTGTCATTGGGTCCTGGTTGTTATTGGCTTATTCATTGGGGGCAGAGGGAAGGCCTCTCCTCCTGCTAGCTGACTAAGAGGGTCAGCCCCCAACCATGTATTGTATACTTTTGTACAGGTGCTGACAGAACAAAACCATACATGAAACAAAACCAAAATGAGCAACCCTCCCCACAAAACAGCATCAATTTAATAACAAAGGCCAGAGAATAATAATAGTGGGAAGCTAAAAGGACTACCAGGTAAAGGGGAAAATAAATAAAAGGAGTCAGAGAAGACCAAAGGAGAGAAAAGTTATTGTGGGAGGGAGAGAAGGACAGAGAACTAATATGAATAATAAAATAAAGGAGGAAAATAGGAAAAAGGGACATAGAGAAAGAACAACAAAAATATTTTTAAAAATGAAGGGAATAAAGGAGTCATCTGTGGCAAGAGTAGAATAATAGATATGACAGGCAAAATACAGTAACAGAAATAGAAGCAATGGAAAGTATAAAAACAATAATGAGAAAGAAAAAAAAAACAAGTAGATTTTGTCTCAGTGCAGCTTAAGCTTGCCTGGTGGGTTCTTGCCTTGGATACTCTGAGGCTGGTATAGCTCAGTGTCAGTTGCTGTCCGCATCTGGCCCTTAGCAGCCTGGAAGAGGTACCAGCAATTCATAGTTTGTGACTTGGCTGTGCCCAAGATAAGTCAAGCTGCTCTGCACAGCTGGGTTTTCTCCTGACTGAGCCCTGGGGTTGTATCAGCATACTACCCAACTCACTATCAGATGTACTTCTCTTCATGTCTGCCTCCTGACACACTAAACTAATCATATTCTCAACTGTTTCTGAGAGGGCTATGCATAGGATTGGTGGGATCACCAATGGGTCACCTGTGGTGGGAACCTTTCAAAACTCCAGGGCAGACACTAGGTATTTACCACCATTCCCGAGCCATTGATCTGAGTCTGTTTTGATTATTTCTCTGTACTCAGCAGGGTTGGGCTCTTTGTAGGGAAATGGGTTGAGCTTCCAGAGTCTAGGTTTTGGGTCTGCCAGAAACCAAGAGGGTGTTTCTGTATTCTGCTAGTGTGGTATGGCTGCATTGTACAGTCCATCTCTGACACCCCTTGCATATGCATATATGTTGATACCTCCTAAACAGGGCTTAAGATGCAGGATGGGAGAAAAGAAAGAAAAAAGGTAAAAATATGCACCTTCCCCCACACAAAGAACAAAAACAGAATAGAGCACTTAAAAAAAAAAGTTGCAGGGTGGAGGGAGCATGATTGCAGAAGAAGGGTGGGGAGAGAGAGATCCCACAGGAAAGGTAATTTCTTTCCCCCAGGAATGTCTTGCTCTTCTGAAGTAAGATGTCTGCCATGGAATCCAGGTATATCCTGGAACCAAAAGCCTACTACTGCTACTGTGTGTCTCCACAGTGCCTGCAGGTCTGTCCTTGGGAGGCTGCACACCTCTCTGCCGTCCATTCTTTGGGGCCCCAGTTTTGTGATTAAGAACACAAAACCTGTGGTTTGGTCCCTTTAAATACTAAGAAAGGTCATTGTCTCTAGCAGCTCTCCTCTCCCCATTAGAGAAAAACCTTCCAGTCTTTCACTGCTGTGTGATTGGCTAATCCCAGCATGATTCTGTTTGCTTGGGAGCTGCATTTCTCCTCTGAGGGGGAAGCTCCTGCAGTTGCACTGCCCCCTCTGCCTCTGCAAGTGGGCTGGCCCTTTTAATTATCTCAGTATTCTGTTGTGCTGTTTTTACCCCCCATCCTTCATTAAAAGCCTTTTTCTGGTAGTTTTCCATTTATTTTAGGTGTCCTGACCTCTCTTTAGTTTATTTCCATTTTGGTTCTGGGAGGAGGTATGCAATAGAACTGATTTTTTAAAAATACAAGTGTAGAGTTACCTTTTAACTGGAGTCAGTCAGTTTTCAGTCATTGTGATTACTTTCATTTGCAGCCATAATTTACTATTTTAGGACTTCTCCAACTTTTTAGTTTTTTTCCCCCTTCTTATTTATCTCATTCCATTTTCTAAAATCCTCACCCAAGGATATGTTTATTGATTTTAGAAAGAAAGGAAGGAGTAGAGAGAAGAGAGAGGGAGAGACAGAGAGAAAAGAGAAGCAGAAGCATCACTTGCCTCTGGTACACACCTGACTGGGGACTGAACCTGCAACTTTGTGCTCTTATTACAAATGAAATCCTCAACCTTCTGTGGTAACAGAAAATGTTCCAGTCCACCAAACAACCTGGCTAAACTTCTCATTTCATATTTAATTGCCTCTTAATTGGGTAATTACATACATATAAATGTGTATATAGTTTATATGTTTGTACACATACATGGACATATATGTGTGTTATTCTTAATACTTTGTTTTAAATGTAAGTTAATCTTCACATTTGTTTCAGCTATTTCCCTCCTCTTAAGTAGTATCAGACTATCCTGTCTTGTTCCCCTCTCTTCTAACAACTGTAAGATTTTTGTGTCCTTTTAACATTTTTCTGCTTAATAAATGGATATTATTTTTTATTTATATTTTCATGGTCACTATAGATTTAATCATTAATTTATATATAATTTAATCTGTTTTCATTTCTGACTGCTATAAGACCTCTTTCTCCTGGCAAACTGCATTTTCTAATGTGTGACATTTTAATTCAACATACCAGAATTTTATAGTACTTCTGAAATTTGAGGATTCAGTTTTCACCAGTTTAAGAAAATTAGTGCCTATTGACCCTTCTAATGTAACTTCTTTCTATCTTAAATTTTTCTATCATAAACTCCTATAATCTGGACATTCTTATAACTTTATTTTCATGATTCTTAAATCTCTATTTTGTATCTTCCCCTTTTATTTTGCTACTGTGTTCTCAGTAATTTATTTAAAAATTTTCTATAATTCATCCCACTTGTTTTAACTGATTGCTATTAAACCAGTTTTACTTTCAGATTTCTAATATTAACTGGATTTTTAATTCATAGAAGTGATGTTTATTTTTCATATTTTTCTGGTCAATGTGAAGAAAATTTTCTTTTTCCTGCTGCTTTTACTATTACTTCGTAATATACTGATAATTGTACTACCCATACTATTATTAGGTCTATTTGTGTAGTTTGATGGTTTATCAACAAATTTTCACTCATTTTACTCCCATCCCACATATCTTGTGACTTATGTTAGTTTGTTGTGAACTCGTCTTTCTTTTAACCACATATATGGGGCATTTTCCCAAGCCCAAATTAAAATATGATCTGCTTAGAAATAGTTCCTAGTGTTTCTGCTAAATGCCTAAGGACACTGCAGTTCAAGATTCTGATATGTTAACGTTTGGCTTAGCATGGTCTGGCAAGTGTAAGTTCTGCTCTAGATTCCTCTGGTGATAGACTACGGATAAAAACTCTCAGGAACATTTATTTTGTTTCCTTCTCTTACAGAGGCAAGTAACTATATTCTCTTTTTTATGTTTAGAGATTCCTTTTCAGCCTCTTCAATTTTATTGCCAAAAAGCTAATGCTGATATTGATGAGAAACACCGTCACTTTAGGCTGAAGTCTGTAATTACCCTAAGTTTCATTTTTTTTTAAGTTTTGGTCATTGAAACTATAAATGATCCAAGTCAAACATCACTGTAGAACTTTTATTTGTATGTATACTTTCATTTTGTTAGGTTTTATCTTGTTAAGTATTTCTTCCATCTTGACATCCTTTATGATTTCTCTTAATATCTAACTAGAAAGTTTAAGTTACATTTACTAAATATTTAACCTAGAAGTTTTGAAGTGGGTTGTTCAGTAATACTACTGATAAGTACAATTACATAATTTTCTAGTTTTATATTGAGTTTTTTTCTCTTGATTCTTTTGTGTGGTGCTTCTAAAGCATGTCAGATAATGTCATTGTTTCTAATGGGTCTCCACTAAGCATTGAATACAGTGGATGTATTTTTATCATGTTAAAGATTTATTCATCTATCCTTACAGCTTTTCTTTTTAATTTGGAATGGAGGTATAATTCAGATAATTTTAACAATTGTTAACTTTTTAATTATACCATATTTTTGTTTAATTTGGCTGCCTTTGTCATCCTGTATGGGCCTGGCTTAGTTTGCTTTTCTTTACCTAATATGGCACCCTACCAACTCTGGCCATCTCTGACCTCACAGGAATATGCAACCAGTGGTTGGAACCTGAATGTAATGCCAGTGCTGGATCAGTCTGTCCTCTGCCACATCAATGCAGACATCTCAGGCATGAAGGTTCCCTGGCTATATGTGGGCATGGTATTCTCAGCATTTTGTTGGCATACTGAGGATCACTGGAGTTATTCCATTAACTACTTACACTGGTGAGCAGGGCCCAAATGGCTGGAATGAATATCAGGATTCCCTCTGTGTACAAAGATATATCCAGTCTTTACATGCCTCCTTTTCCCCTGATCAGGGGTGAGCCGAAGACCTGGTATGGTGTGCCCTCACTGGCAGCAGAACATTTGGAGGAGGTGATGAAGAAGCTGACACCTGAGCTCTTTGATAGACAGCCTGACCTTCTACACCAACTTGTTACCCTCATGAATCCCAATACCCTCATGTCCTATGGTGTTCCAGTGAGTACCGGAAATTAAGGTGGGGAGGGTATTTAATCTTGCCCTACGGTGAGGAGGGAATGAGGAAGAACTTAGTTTTAAGGATTCAAAAGTTATATCTATTTTAATGTGAAAACTGCATTTATTCACATCTCTTTTCCTTTTCTGTGCTAGTTGTCAAATGGCTGTCCTACACAATTCACTAGGAAGAGAAAGGACAGATCAGATAGTTATTTATAACTTGAAGTTGAAACCTGGATTTTGTCCATTCAGTCTGCCTCCTTAGCCTTGGTCTTCCTTTAATATTACTGTGTATAAATTCTAATTCTGTAAAGCCATGGGGAACATGGAAGTGGTTTTCTACTAGGGAATTTCCAAGATTGATTTACTGGTATATCTGCCATGATTACAAAATAAAAGGACAAACGTGTAGGAGATAACTAGCATATGCTATGTCTGCAACACATTACACTTTGTTTTAAGAGCTGCTGTAAGGTGTGGGTTAACCTTATATAACTTCTTACCACTTTTATATCTGTTTCTGTCAGATTTTCCATCTGTACAAAATGGACTTGGTTTCTGCCTAGCACTCTCTCATTTCTGAAATTTTATCAGTGTTTATTTGCACTTCCAACTATTTTTCTAACATCACTACTATCTCAAAAAAAGACTTAAATATATTAATAATAATGAAATCACAAAGCTACCTAGTTATTTCATTATTCTTGCCTTACAATTGTTGCTTACTGTTTTTTCTTTTTTTCCATTTATACTCAGCACACTCCCATGACATGATGACTGAAACTTGTATTTCATGTAAATTATTTCATTTGATAATACATATATTAGATAATTTGTTGTACAGTGATTTATACTACTCTCACCCTTTTTCATGTCTGTAAGATTGATAATAATCCCACTTTTATTTATGTAATTTTAAAGATTTTATTTATTTTATATTTATTTTTAGAGGGGAAGGGAAGTAGACAGAGAAACATCCATGTGTGGTTGCCTGTCACGTGCCCCCTACTGGGGACCTGGCCTGCAACCCAGGCGTTGTGCCCTGACTGGGAGTTGAACTGGCAATCATTTGGTTTGTAGGCCCGCGCTCAATACCGAGCTATACCAGCCAGGGCTTATTTCTTGTTTTAACATTTCTTAGCTTTTTTTAGAAATCTGATTTATTTATTTTACAGAGAAGGGAACGGAGAGAGAAAGAGAGGGAGAGAAACTTCAGTGTGTGGTTGCCTCTCAAGCATCCCTAGCCAGAGAGGGACTTGGCCTGTAACGCAGGCATGTGCCCTGACTGGGAATCAAACCAGTGACTTTGGTTCACAGGCTGACACTCAGTCCACTGAGCCACACCAGCCAGGGCTCTTATTTTTATAATTTATGGTGTCTCTCCTTTGTCATGGTCTCACTAAAACTGTATTACTTTAGCAGTTATTTTAAGAAACAAACATTTGGTTTTGTTGATCATTTATTGTTTTTCTATGTTTCATTTGTCTTAAGGAATTAACCTTTTATCAAAATACAATGTCCCCCTTTATCTCATAACAGTTTTTTGCTTAAATACTTAATTTTATATTGTATGATATTAGTATAGCCACTCCAGCTTTCTTTTGGTCACTGTTTTCATGGAACATACCTTTCCATTCTCTCACTTTTATCTTTCTTGTATCTATATAAGTTTCTTGTACCCAAGATATAGTTGAATCATGTTTTTCATTCATTATGCCATCTTTGCTTTTGGAGAGATTAATTTTGAAGATAATATAAGTATTAATATAGAAGAACTTCTGCCACTTTATATTTGTTTCTGCATGTCATATATTTTTGATCCTCAGATCTTCATTATATTTTTCTTTGTGATCACTTGGTTTATTCTACTGTTCTGGTTTTATGTCTCTTTATTGCCTTTTTTTACTTACTTTGTTAGTTACCATCATCTTACAATTAATTAGGTTTGGCCAAAAAGTCCATATCATTTTTTCCATAAAACAAAAGACCCATTTTTCATTTCACCAGTAACTTCATTGATTTGGATAATTTGAGTATGTTACTTCTCTCCTGTGTGGTATAACGTTGATCATTCTTAATTAATGTCTTGGTTTGATCACTCTCAACTTGAACTGGCCTACCCAACAATAGAGCGTCATCTGGAGAGAAATCGCTATCACAAAATTTTGCAACCCACTTTTGACACATTTCATCAGTCACAAGACCCTCTGAATACACTGTATAAATCTTTTTTGTGTGTGTCTCACTTGTGTTTACCTTTCTTGAAATAACACAGTATAACATGTTGAAAACATTGCATATTTTCTTCCATTTTCAGTATTAAAATGACTGCATAAAAATTCACCAAGTTTGATGTTTTCTTTAACGTGCACTGATATGACAGCTTTCTCAGTACCATCTAACACAATTATTTTGAATAAAATTAAAAGACAAATGAGCACTACGAGAGCCATCTTTAAAATGAGGAAAAAAAAAAAGAGGGTTTAGCCCAACTCAGGGCCATTTTAATTTTAACAATCTAGTTTGAATTAATACAGACTTACATTTAATAGTAAGATTCTTTTTTTAAAATTTTTTATTTTAGATTATTCAGTACAGTTTCTATCTTTTATTCCCATTCCAGCCTACCGAGCCATCCCTCCCCACCTCCCTTCCATTTCCAAGCCCCGTAGTTTTGTCCATGTGTCCTCTATATTTGTTCCTGTAAAGCCTTCCCTTCTCCCCTGAAATTCCCTCCCCTCTCTCCTCTGGTCACTAACCTCCCGTCCTCCATTTCAGTGTCCTTTGTTATAATTTAATTGTTTCTTTGTTTTGTTGTTTAGGTTCC
>JAPYXV010000016.1:1123035-1139917 GCA_028533065.1 Trachops cirrhosus | reverse complement strand
CATATTGTCTTGCATTTCTCTTAATACCTCTTCATTCTTTCTGAGCCTCTTTTCTTGTTCTTGATGTTTCTGGGTGCTTTTTTCTACTTTATCCTCCAGCTCGTTGATCCGATCTTCTGCTTCATTGATCCTGCTTATCCTTCCTTCTACTGTGTTCTTCAGTTAAGAAATTGTATTCTTCATTTCCTCTTGGCCCTTGGTGATAGTTTCTATTTCCTTTTTCAAGTTGATACTGTTTGCAGCGAGTTCATTGTAGCTTCCCTGTAGTTTCTGGAAACTCATTTAGAGTTCGTGGAACTTCCTGATAATCATTGCTTTGAACTCAGAGTCTGATAGTTAAGTTGCCTCTATTTCATTTATCATTATTTCTGGGGCTTCCTCCTTTCCCTTCGTTTGGGGATTGTTCCTTTGTCTTCTCATTGTTCGTGAGACTCTTCTCGCTAGCCTCAGCTTCTTAAATTGATCTGTTTGGCTCCCTGGAGTTATGGTGTGAACTTCTGTGTTAGAGTACCTGTGAGCTTCAGTGGTATAGTCTCCTTCTGGTATCCAGGTGTTTTCAGCTTCCACCAACTCTTTTTTGTGATCAGTTGGAGGGGTATGGCAAAATGGTTTAAGACAGCAAGATAGTATTCTATGATCTTTTTGGTAGCAGCAATTAGAGAAGAGATAGGTGATCCTTTGGTTGTGTATAGTGTTCACTGTGTTATTTCACCCCACTAGCCAGTTATTAGAAAGGATGGAAAGAAGATAAGACTTTTGCTGGTAAGGAAAGGATTGTGAGTTGGATCTAGAACACAGTGAGGTTGTGAGAGGTCAGTTTCTGAGGTGGAGTGAGAGTGAAAAGTAGTAAATAGGTGTCGTGTGGGAGAGAATAAAATTAACCTCTGTAGTAATAGGATTCAGGAAACTGAGAAGTGGGCTAAAGTTTGGGAGGGATGTTACGTAGTATTTACAATTGTCTGGAGTAGGTATTATTTATAGGAATATTAGAGCAACAATCATATGTCAGTATCTACTAGATCCAGATAATAAGAATAGGAAGTATGGAGCCTTAAGAAGTGTACTAATGTAACCCAAGTGAAGGACAGTTAATTAGCTATACACTATGAATGAGCTAATAGGGAAAACCTATTAAACGATAGAAGAGTATACCGAAAGAAGAGGAATACTAAAATACTATTTCAATAAAAAGTGTAAGGACAATGAAATAGCAATACATATATGCTATTACTTGCAGGTTAAAAATAAATTTTAAGAAATGAAGGCAATAAGCAGGAGATATAATAAAGAGATAAATTTGGAAAGAAAGGTAGAAGGATCAACACTAGAAGGAAATAGAACCATAAGTAATTGAATGAAATAATAATAAGAATTAAAAAATGAAAAGTTACTTAATAAAAAAAATCCAGCAAAAAATAGAAAAAAGAAAAGAAAAGAAAAAAACGAAAAAGAAAAAACAAACAAACAAACAAAAGAACCCTTTGTTGTTTTTAAACTGGCCAAACCGGTTTTCCTGGTTTTGCTGGCTGCAGCAGACTTAGTGGCGAATGCTGTAGCTTTGTTCCATTTCCTGTTCAGAGCTCTGTTAGCCTCTGGAGCACTGTCCCCAGGTCCAGCCTCCAGGGCCCAGTGTCCCAGGCACCAATCTGTGTACTCCCAATCACTCCCTTTGGCGCCCACCACGGAGTTCCTACACGTGTGCGCCCCTTCACGGGTGTTTACGCTGGCGCCTCTCACCAGGGTTCAGGCTTCGGGCGCGCACTTCAGCACTCCTTCGGAGAGCTCACTGTGGAATGTGCACCTCCGCGCCCCCCTTCCAGGTTTACGGGTGTGTACACTGTGGATTCTGAGGGGCTGGAACCTCCCCCAAATTTACGTCCTGGGCACCAGGGATCCTGCAGAATGCCCGCGCTTTTTCCGAGCTCACGGCTGTAGGCACCCAGACTTTTACTCAAACAAGTAACTCTCCGGGTTGGGGCGCTGGCGCAAGACATGGTGGTCCCCAGACCCATTGTACAGGCTCCTCTCCCTCGGAAACTTAATAGTAAGTTTCAAAGAAACTTCCTGGTAGCTCTGTCCCTCTTTTTTAAAATTAATCACAAATCACATCATTATACATTGTCTGCTCATTATCATAGTTATGTAATTAGTGCTTCATATGTTTCTTTACAATTGTAAAGAAAATAAGATGAGTCATAAAAATCCAATTCTGGCATTGATATTTGCCCATTGAGATACCTTTACTAGTGTCATTATTTTATTTTTTTGTGTGGCTCCTAGTTACATTGTAGTGTTATTTAGTCTGAAGGACTAGGGTATTTTAGGTAGAGTATATTTCCTGCAGAAAAACACCATAGGGATGTTTTTTATTTCTTTTATTTCCTTTTCTTTCATCCCTTGAAATATATTACCCCATGACTTCCAGCATTCCTGATTTCCAGTGAAAAATCTGCAGGTTATCTCATTAAGAATATGTTACACACGATGAATTGCGTCCTTCTTCGCTGCTTTTAATATTCTCTTCTGTTAGCTTTTGACAGTTTGATTTTACTCTCTTTACCTGGAGTACAATAAGGTTCTTAAGTATGGAGATTCAATCCTTTGTAAAATTGGGGAATTGTTCAGTGATTGTTTCTTCATGTATTCTTTCTGCCACTTAACCTCTCTCTTCTTCTGGGATTCCCAGTATGTATAGATTAATTATGGTGACCTATAGGTATTTTATGATTAGTTTATTTTCATTGTCGTTTTGCTCTGCTTCTCAGATTGGATAATATTAATGAACCTCTTTTACAGCTCACTGATTGTTCTGCCTGCCTGAATCTTTTGAAGTCACCTAATGAACTTCACTTCAACCATGGTACTTTTTAGCTTTCAGAACATTTTCTGTTTACTTTTTCTAATTTTTATTTCTTTATTGAGTCTCTGTATTTGGGGGCATCATTCTTCTGCTTTTTTTCAGTTTTTTAAAGATTGTATCTTGAATTAGAGCCTATTTAAGATGATTTACTTTCAGTCTTTTTGTAGTATATGTGATATCTGCACTATCTCAGTTGTGCAGAATATGTGATAGTTGCTTATTTCTTTGTATTTTTCCTTAAACTATTTTGAGAATTATGTTATGGCTACTCAGAAAAGCATATTCTAGCCACAGTTCCCCTTCCCAGTTCTTTTTCTTGCAGTGTTTTTGTGGTAATAGTGGTAGCTTGTTTAGTTAAAAGTCAGCCTGAGGTGGGATGTCAGAGTCTGCTCACTTCTTTTCCTAGACTTCTCAGTTCCCAGGTATAAGCAAGCTTTTTCAGAGCCCTTAATTACTTCATGAATTGTCTCTTTGTGCTTCCTTTTCTTCCGCAGGCATTTTAGAATTCTCTTGTTTGCCTAGTCTCTTTTCTCTTAATGCAAATTACTGTACTTTGGCTAATACATTTTTCTTTATATACTTTGAACAGACGGAGGCTGGTGAGTCGTTTGTATTCCAGGCAAAGTCAGGCAGGTGAAATAAATGTAAGTCCTTGCACCATCAGATCAAAACACACCTAAAGACACACCTTCTCACTTTCTTTTTTTACTTGTTTTTTTTGAGGGGGGGTACAATGAATTTTACCAATTGTACATGACAAAGGAGGGCTTCCTAATCCCCTCCTCTTCTTCAGGAATGGGAACTGCAAAGGCCAGAAGAGTCTCATTGTGTTGGGGAATTGATTTGGGACAAGGACTCCCCAGCAGCTAAGGATTTCTCTTCTTTTTTCTGGAGTCTGTGGTCCAAGAGGCATTTGCTCCTTGTGAATCATACAGTCCACTACCTTGTAGTTGTAGCCAAATTCATTCCCATGGCAAAAAATGAGCTTGACAGAGTGGTCAAGGAGGACACCGCCAGCCCTGCCACCAAAGGTGGAGGAGAGGGTATCACTGTTAAAGTCACAGAGGTCACCCTGGTCCTCAGTATAACATAGGATGACCTTGAGGGGCCATCTGGTGCCTGCTTCACCACCTTCCTGATGTCATCATATTTGGCAGCTTTCTGTAGGTGGCAGGTCAGATTCATACCTGACACATTGGGGGTAGGGACATGGAAGGCCATGCCAGTGAGCTTCCTATTCTGTTCACGAATGACCTTGCCTACAGCCTTGAGAGAGCCAGTTAAAGTTGGGTTTATTCTCTGGGCATCTCCTTGGACAGCACACCATACCTTCCCAGAGGGGCCATCTACAGTCTTATGGGTGGCAGTGATGGTATGGACTGTGGTCATGAGTCTCTCCACAATGCCAGAGCTGTCATGCTGTCCTTGGCCAAGAATGTCAAGCAGCAGGTAGTGCAGGAGGCATTGCTAACAATCTTCAGGGAGCTTCTCATGGTTCACACCCATCACAAACATGGGGGCATCCACAGAAGGGGCAAAGATTATGACCGACTAGCTCTACCCTTCAAGTGAACCCCAGTCTTCTCTATGGTAGTGACTCCACAGCATGTTCTGCACCAGAATCTCCCCATTTGATATTGGTGGGATCTTGTTCCTGGAAGATGAAGATGGGGTTTTCATTGGTAACAAGCTTGCTGCTCTAAGACTTGACTGTGCCTTTGAACTTGCTGTAATAGAATCATACTGGAACATGTAGACTATGTAGTTGAGGTTAGTGAAGGGGTCATCGAGGATGACAGTATCCATGCTGCCAAAGTCAAAACCAGCCCTGATTACAAGGTGCTCAATATGACCAATCTGTTCATGGTAACCTTCACAATTGTGTCTCAGGGTCATGGCTGGCACTATGAAGGAAGATGCAGCTTTCTTGAGAAAAGAACAGGCAGTTGGCCCTCACTCTTTTTTTAACTTTTTAAAAAAGATTTTATTTTTAGAGAAGGGAAGGTAGTGAGAAAGAAAGGGAGGGAAACATCAGTCTGCAGTTGTCTGTCATGTGCACTCTACTGGGGACCTGGCCTGCAGTGCAGGCATGTGCCTGGACTGGGAATTGAACTGGCAACCCTTTGGTTCACAGGCTGGCACTCAGTCCACTGAACTATGCCAGCCAGGGCTTTTTTCAAATGAGGTTGATAATGTAGTCTGCCATGAGGGAGCTACAACCAGGGTGTTACTTAAATTAATGTCCCAACTGTTTGGGTTGGAGGAATTTAGACTGGTTGAAGTTCTGAGAGCACAATCCTCGTTTATGAAAATTCAGAAATAACTTTCCATTGTTGTTTTTTTCTGTTAAATGTTGTTTTGCTATTTGTAGATTGTGATTTTATTACAGAGTTCTGCAAACGTTTTGACCCTTTCTGCCAACTTAGTCATTGCGTTACTAGAGGAATGAAATTCTGGAGTTCCTTTTCCATTATTTCTGGTGGTATTATTTTCTGACTTTTGAAAATTTGCATTTCTTTATTAACTGAAGAAATTGAGAATTTTCTTCACATGTGTATGGACCATTTCTATTTCTTATATTGCACATTCTTTTTCTTTGTACTTTTCCTTTGTAGTTTTCCTTGAATATTACTTTTAATCTCAGTCATATTCTCTTTTAAGACATACACATACCAAAAGATGGACCCTAGTTCTCTTTGTTTCCCTTCACGTATAATAAGACTCAAAGGCATTTCTTACACCCACATTCCATTAGTGTGACTCACACTCTTTCTCTCTCTCTCTCTTTTAAAATATTTTATTTACTTTCAGACGAAGGGAAGAGAGGGAGAAAGAAGGAAGAGAAATATGTGTGTGTGGTTGCCTTTTACATTCCCCCTACTGGGGAATGTTGCCTGCAGCACAGTTGTGTGCCATGACTGGGAATCAAACCAGGGACCCTTTGGTTCACCGGCCTGCACTCAAGTCAGCTGAGCCATGCCTGCCAGCGGGCTCTCTTCTTTTTTAGGTTGTTCGCACAAACCAGTGTGCGGGAGAATTTGTCATCACTTTCCCTCGGGCTTATCACAGTGGCTTTAACCAAGGATATAACTTTGCAGAGGCTGTCAACTTTTGCACTGCTGACTGGGTGAGTGTGGAACATTGTGGACTTAGAGATAGACATACAGAATAAAAGTTGTGTTCACTGTGAAGCATCTAAGCACTGTGAATTACAGGTAGCCATACATCTTAAATTCCTTGCAGCTACCAGCTGGACGCCAGTGTATAGAACACTATCGCCAGCTCCAGCGCTACTGTGTCTTCTCCCATGAGGAGCTCATCTGCAAGATGGCTGCTTTCCCAGAGAAGCTGGATCTGAATTTGACTATGGCTGTGCACAAGGAGATGTTCATAATGGTGCAGAGGGAACGATGTTTACGGAAGGCCCTGCTGGAAAAGGTGGGTGGTGTTGTCTAGGGCTTATGGCATCAGTCCAAATAGATTGTGGAAGAGAGACAAAGTCAAAAGTTGAATAACTATTCTATGCCTCATCTCTAAGTCCGACATTTTGAAATGAAAAGGTGGATACTGTATGTGTTTACATTTCTTTCTTCCAATTTCTCTACAGCTATCCTTACAAGGCTGAGTCCACAGTCGGGCTCAGTGTTGGCTGAGGTGGGGTATCCACAACCCTGCTCCTAGTCTTTACAGTATGTGGGTTGAACCACCCCCAGGGCATCACGGAGGCTGAACGAGAGGCTTTCGAGCTGCTCCCAGATGACGAGCGTCAGTGCATCAAGTGTAAGACAACATGCTTCTTATCGGCTCTAGCCTGCTACGACTGCCCAGGTAGCCTTGTCTGCCTTTCCCACATCAGTGACCTCTGCAAGTGCCCAAGTAGCCGACAGTACCTGCGGTGAGCATGGGGCCTACTTAGAGGACATGGGAATTACAGCACTGGGCCAGATGTTATTTTTCTTACCCATTTTTACCAGGTATCGGTACACCCTGGATGAGCTACCCATCATGCTGCATAAGCTGAAGATTCGGGCTGAGTCCTTTGACTCTTGGACCAACAAAGTACGAGTGGCCTTAGATATGGAGGATGGCCAGAAGTGCAGTAAGTGATGATAAATGGAAGTGTCCATGGGCAGGCTGTTTTTCTGTCAGCATTTTGAGGCTCTTTCCTCCACTTTTTGGTAGCATTGCAACTTTTACTCTGTCTCCAGGCTTTGAAGAGCTAAGGGCACTGGAGTGTGAAGCCCGTGAGAAACAATTTCCAAACAGTGAGCTGCTTCAGCAATTGAAGAACTGTCTGAATGAGGCAGAAGATTGTGTCTCCCAAGTCCTGGGGTTGGTCAGTGGTCAAGAAGCTAGGTATGTTAGAGGAAAGGACAAAAAGGGGTGGCACCATGTGAAAATGGATTAAAAAACAGTTACATCATAAGTAATGTGCATAACAAAACGTAAAAAGTAATATATGCACATATTGGTGACTACACTTACATTGATAATGTAGTTGAAGAATCAGATTCAACACTGAGTAAGTGATAGTGAGGATTCAATACTGAGTAAAGTTAATGGCAAGGTAAGACATGAAAACATAATGAAACTTTGAAGACACTGAGAATAAGAAATTTCAAACAGGATGCAGAGACATACCTCCCCTTCACTGTACTTCACTTTATTGTCCCTCATGGGTATTGTGTGTTTTCAAATTGAGAGCAAGACCCTCTGCCAGGCAACAAGATGATGACTTGCTTTATTAGGATACTTTATTGCAGTGGTCTGGAACTGAAGCTGTGATGTCTCTGGAAGGTACTTATAGTTCAGACTTCCACCATGAATAATACTGAGAGTGAAGATGGGATAGAAGAATTGCAGTGCTGATGTTCTTGCTAGGCAAACTTCATAAAAATATTCAGACATCAGATTTCCACAAAATTCATTATTGGCTATATGGAATAAAGTGAAGTTCTCACATTTTTCTTACTTAATGCTTGCCACATGTGTATCATAATATATGTACTTTTCTGGCTGAAAAATTGAGGGAGTGATAATATACATTTTATAAATTTCATGTATAAGTTGAATAGCAGTTACTAATCACAATGTCAAAGTAAGATTTTTAAGAAATTGTTAAGAATTTTTACTTACTTATGTTTAATTTTTTGTTATTCTATTACCATTGTCCCAGTTTCTCCCCCCTTGCCCTCCTCCCACCTCACCCTGCCTCCCACAGCCAATACCCACTCTATTGTCCATGTCCTTATGTCCTTATGTTCCTTGACTTGTTCCTTCCCCTTCATTTCACCCTCATCTCTTCCCTCCTTCCTTTGACTAGACCCCCTTTGGCCACTGTCTGGACATTCCTAAGGATTTTTAAAATATACATATGAGTGCTTTATTCATCAGATAATTTTTTTAAAAAAACAGCCAATAAAACTACTTCTAATGATCAAGGCATTTTCTCCACTCTTACTGAGAGTCATTTTGTACATCTCCCCTTGGCCATAAGGACTCAAAAGTAGGCTTTGTAATTCAGACCAGTGGCTATCCTCCAAGCTTCCACTATTCAATTTACCCATTTCTCCTATCACTAAGTGTACAGTAACCACATCTTTTGCTTCAGCAACTCCTCTATCCTGGAAAACATTTCATGCTAAAAACTATCAGAGCACTCTTTATGTATGTGCCTTCCCTCCCTTTTTTTTTTCATCAGCTGATACAACTGATAATGTAAAGGTCTATATTTGGGTAAAATATGCTGCTTCAGCGTTTTTCAATTTTTACCATAGTTTCAAAATATATTGGCAGTATATTTCTGAGTGAAGTTCATTTTTTTATAGCAATAGTGAATTGCCCTCAAACCACTTATTAAATCCTTTTCCCCCAGCTTGATACAGTAGCTTTATTACATGGTAAACTTCCAATAAGTACAATAAATTGTTCTTGGACCCTTGTATTCCTCTATTTGTTGTTTTTGTCGCTTCTCTTTTCTTTAAAAAAAAAAGTACTGACTTTACTGGGGTGACATTGATTAGTAAAATTAGATTTCAGGTGTACAGTTCTGTAATACATCATCTATATATTATATATTCAATAACCATTTTCTTTTTAAAGTAAAGATAGTAGCAGTGAGTTGAGCTCTGTGCAAAGGAAATTTAAACTTTCCCATGTTGACCTGGTGATGGTCATTTCAGGTGGTTTTAAGCCTTTAATACTTAAACACAGTGTTTACCTATCTCAAGTTGTCATACCTTCACCCTGTTGGCTTCATTTATTCTAGCAATTATATTCAAAGAGTATATCCCGAAACTTAACATCACATAGACTGTTCCACTGTAAGCTCTTACATTTATTTATCTTGAGTATCTGTTGTTATTTTGACTCTTATATATCATCACATAGCACTGTGCTACTTAATCCTTCCATGTGTTTTGCTTAAAAATTCTAGTAGTCACTTCAGTTAGAACAAACATATTATGTTTAACCTCACTGTGAAAGCTACTACTATGATGTCCTATTATTGGCTGTTAGCTTTTATAAAGTCTCATTTCCTTATTTTAACCTCTTCATACATCTTAACTTACATCTCTATACAAAATAAGACCTGTATAGAGGCTGTCTAACATTTTCATTCTCTCAAAGAGAATGCTCTATTTATTTTCTTCCTACCTAAAAATATTCACTTCATGTACCATACTGTTCCACTTCCTGAGGGTGTTTAATTGTTTTTCATTGGTATCATCTCTTACCAACTGTTACCATAGTATCTTAGGTAAAATGTTCTCAAGTCTTTTGTCATCTTTAATATACTGGCTCATACTGGTTCACAGTCCCTGAATGTAGAAGATGTCCTTTGGAGATACTACTATATCATGGAGGGGAAATGATGGTATTGGATGCATGAAGTTTGACCTTGGCGATCACTTAATGAATCCTTTCTTCCTGACTCATACAGATTTGATTCTCCACAACTGACCCTGACACAGCTGCGGGTCCTTCTTGACCAGATGTGCAGACTGCCCTGTGCCATGGATCAGATTGGGGATGTGAAGGTGAAGGTGAGTCTAACAAGATTAAATTTTTGTTCAGATATACTAGCCAAGTCTGAGAGAATAGAAGCTTTGAGAACCTGACTGTTTTAAGTATCTCCTAATAATACTTTGTTTTTATTAGCTGCAAAGATACGAATGCAACACTGGCTGTCGTAATATCATAAAATAGAAGGGGAGAGTCTCCCAAACAAAGTTAGCAGGCAGCTATATAAAATATGACTTTTGGGATTGAAGAATCTGAAGGCTGTACAGAGATTTTTCTTTTTCAAACTTTAGTCACAAGAAGTTGTCCAAAAGGATAAGATGTTATTAAAGTATATCTGGAAAAACGAAGTTCAGATAATTAAAGGAAAAGCAGTTTATGTAAATACAGAATCTTTGTTCATACCAAGCGTATCCTATCATAGAGCATAGTTGAAACTAAGTGTAAATCAACAACATATGTGTATGTGAGACAATGTGGAGCAGATCAAGTTTGGGTAGTTGATTGTCCAGGTGCCTAAATGTGTTCTTTACCCTGTATCTCTGCAGGATATCTTGGATCAGGTGGAGGCCTACCAAGCTGAGGTCAGGGAGGCTCTGGCCTCACTGCCACCCAGTCTAGGTCTACTGCAGGCTCTGTTAGAGAGAGGGCAGCAGCTGGGTGTGGAGGTGCCTGAAGCTCATCAGCTCCAGAGGCAGGTGGAACAGGCACAATGGCTAGAAGAGGTGAAGCAAGCAGTGGCTCCTTCAGCTCAAAGGGGCTCTCTGGTTATCATGCAGAGGCTGTTGGTTATGGGCACCAAGGTAGCCTCCAGCCCTTCTGTGGACAAGGCTCGGGCTGAGCTTCAGGAGCTGCTGACCATTGCAGAACGCTGGGAAGAAAAAGCCCATTTCTGTCTGCAATCCAGGTGGGACCTAACTTTTCTCCCCTTTGTGCCCTGACTCCGATCCTGAGCGTTTGTGAATCATCCTAAATATGACTTTAATAATGATATTGGCACTAAACACTCAGGCATGTGCTAAACTGTGAAGGAGTGGTGTGACCATTTCATGCAATACTATATATATTCCTACTGTGTAAAAGTAGTAATTGGGAATATATTCCTAGACTGAGTTAGTTCTTAGGTGACAGATATGATACCTAAGTTATAAGTGACTTGCATGTCTGCTTCACTGTGTAGAATGTTCCCTAGACTTAAGCAATTACTGCCCACTCACTTTGTTGAAGACTTTGTAGTTCATTTTTTTGGCAAGGAAACAGAACCAAAAACATGCCTTTTGTATGTGTAATGTTTTAAGGATGGATTTCTCTTTCCTCCAATACATTTAGCCAGAAACATCCAGCAGCAACATTGGAAATCATAATTCGTGAGGCAGAAAATATCCCTGTTCATCTGCCTAACATCCAGGCACTCAAAGAGGCTCTGACTAAGGCACAGGCATGGATAGCTGATGTGGATGAGATCCAAGTGAGAACCTTGTTTCTTACTTTCCTACTGTTGCCATATAACCAGAAGAAAGGCAGCTTTACTCTGTAACTCAGTTGTATTTAGTTGAAAAGTAGAGGCAGCTGGTTGTGGGTAACTATGACGGAACTGTGGAGATTAAAATGACAGGAAGGATAGAGAGATGTATGGGTCTAGAACTGAGCAGACGTCAAGGAGGGAGCCAGATGAAGCAAAGCGTGCCACATAACTGGCCTTCTAAGTGGATTTTTTCTGAAGCCAGTGAAACTAGGAATTTTGGGAGAAAGGCATCCATTTTCCCAAAATAGTGTAGGTCTGTGTTGCAGATACTCAGAATTGTTCAGCACATGCAAGATACAATGGTTGTAGCTGTAACAAAGCTGAGATTTTTATTTCCCCTATCTCAGAATGCTGATCACTATCCATGCTTGGATGACTTGGAGGGCCTGGTGGCTGTGGGCCGAGACCTACCTGTGAGCCTGGAAGAGTTGAGACAGCTAGAGCTACAGGTACTGAGGGCACACTCCTGGAAGGAAAAGGCCTCCAAGACCTTCTTGAAGAATAGTTCATGTTACACACTGATGGAGGTAAGGGTCAGTCCTCACCCATGGATTCTCCTTCCCTTGCCTGGCTGGTTTCAGATGACTCATGATTGCATGGGAAATTGTGGTATGCAGGGGAGAGAAGAAGGTAGGGGAATCCTGCTCAGTCCCGTTCTGTCTGCTTGCCTGCCTCAGGTGCTTTGCCCATGTGTAGATGTGGGGTCAGACAACACCAGGCGCAGCAGGTGGATTGACAAGGAGTTTGGATTATGTCAGTCTGACACCAAGCTGCTGAGATTGTCTGCACAGGCTCTCAGGGATCCAGGCTCTATGGTAAGGGCTTTGGGCCTAGATGGAGAGAAAAGCCTGGGGATGGAAAGTATCTGGGTAACCATGGGCAGACTGTTTGCTTCCTGGGTCTCAGTTCTCCTGCTTTGGAAGTAGGGTATTAAAGGCACTAAAGAAGGGTGGACTCCTAACCTCTTTTCCCCGTATCCTGGTCACGACAGTCTGTGGCTTTCAAGGAGGGGGAACAGAAGGAGAAGGAAGGTATCCTGAAACTGCGTCGCACCAACTCCAGCAAGCCCTGTCCACTGGCATCATCAGTCACAGCCTCCTCTGCAACTTCCATCTGTGTGTGTGGGCAGGTGCCGGCTGGGGTGGGAGCTCTACAGTGTGACGTGTGCCAGGACTGGTTTCATGGGCGGTGTGTGTCCGTACCCAACCTACTCAGCTCCCCAAGATTCAGTTCTTCATCCCCACCACTGGCCTGGTGGGAGTGGAACACCAAATTTCTGTGTCCAATGTGTATGCGCTCACGGCGCCCACGCCTGGAGACTATCCTAGCACTGCTGGTAGCTCTGCAGAGACTGCCTGTGCATCTGCCTGAGGGTGAGGCCCTACAGTGCCTCACAGAGAGAGCCATTGGCTGGCAGGGGCGGGCCAGGCAGGCTCTGTCTTCTAAAAATGTGATGACTCTGTTGGGGCAGCTCTCCAAAGTTCGCCAGCAGTTCCAGTCTGATCGCAAGTCTGAGGACTCCTCTACCTATCCTTCAGTCCATGCATCTGAGTGTCTCAGAAAAGGCAATGAGGAGGATTTGCCTAAGGTAAATTGTGCAGCCCAGCTCTTGACATTAAATTGTATTTCCTAATACTACTATTTATGCTCTAGTTATGCCTGTCCTTTCAGTCTCCTTTTATCCAGCCTCCTTGCATCATTCTCCAGCCTGTGCAGCTCTCTGGACTATTCATTACTTTCAGCTGTGTCTGCATTTCTCCTGCAGGAGGTGGAAGGGTTCCTAAGTTGGGCCCCAGAGATGAAAACTACTACTTGATCCTTCTGTTATTGATACCCATTCCTGCTTTCTTTTGCAGGTGCAAGGGTTGTTGCAGAACAGAGACAGGATGGCCAGTCCTGAGAATGGAACCCTAGCACAGTTCTCAAGGAAAATGGGTAGGTCTGAGTGTGGGCAGACTGTTGACTGAATATCACAAGTGACCTACGTAGTCCTTCTGTCTTTGTGATACAACCAGAGGCAATCTCTAACAAATCCTGTCATCATAACCTTCTAGACCTGGGGCTACTGTCTTCATTGTTACCACAGTTGACTGGCCCCGTATTGGAGCTGCCTGAAGAAACCCGGGCCCCACTGGAGGAACTCATGTTGGAGGGTGATTTGCTTGAGGTGACTCTGGATGAAAACTACAGCATCTGGCAGCTCTTGCAGGCTGGACGACCTCCAGACCTGAAACGGATCCGTACACTTCTGGAGGTAAGGCAGTGGCTCATAGCCAAGAAGGCAGGAAGCACAGGTCTGACCACTGGCCAAGAACTTCTTTTTATGCTTGTGTGTGTATGATTGTAGGTGGAAAGCCATGAGCATCAGGGAAGTTGGACAAGAGTTCAGGCATTGGAGAAGCAATGGCAGCGGAAAGTAAATCTGAGTAGAGAGAACAAGGATCTTGTTCAAGAAAAGCTACAGCGAAAAAAGGCCCGGAGATCAGAAATTAAGCCTGAGCCAGGGTCAAGAGGAACATGAGCCTCAGGAGGAAGCAAATCATGAAAATACATTCCTGACACCTGCTAGAGACCACAGTCACATCTTGAAATGGAACCAGAATAACTTAGGTCAAAAGGATTCTGGTCACACCACCCCTTTTCTTTCTTTAACACCTTTGCTACACTTGTCCTACCTTCAGCAGCAAGAGCTGTGACAGCAACACAAGAAAGATTTGTCTTTTTTTGTTGTTTTTTTTTTTTTTTTTTAATTTCACTGAATCCTGAGCCTTTCTAGGGCCTGGATCTTCTTTCCCATTGAGAATCTGTTCCTTCAGACTACTCAGTACCCTAACTCCTAAAGGCATTGTTTTAAGCTCACTTCCTGCAGACCTTACCCAGTATGCTGCTTTACAGAAACCTTTTGCAGCAGCATTACTGGGACCAGCATACAGTGAGTGATTTCTTAAGCCAGTTTTATGTTAGACTGAGGCAAAAAAAACTTCAAAAGGTAAATGTATCTAATCCAACCCCTGCCACACACATTTTACTGCATTTTGTTTTTTTCTTCTTTATGTATTGAAATACTTAGGTGCTTCAAGAATTACTGTGTCTTCATTCTACCTCATGTTTTTTTCACCTTGGTTCACTTATTTAAAAGTAATTACCTATTAAGTCCAAAAAGCGTAGAGCAAGAAGTTCTTTATTCTAGCTGATGTCATTTGTAATTCAGTTTCTTTTGTCAAAAATAAAACATCTGTGTTTTACAACTGTGCATCTCATTTGTGCTTTTTGCCATATAACAGAGAAGGCTAAAGTTAAGAAATGTTAAGAGTAGGTGCAAGATAGCAGAGGAGTGAATAGAAGTCACACTAAGTCCCTCCCAGGTCCACTATAGAATTACAACTAAAATGTGGAGAAATCACCTGGAACAAATAACTGAACAATAGCATGAGAAAAGCCTTATAACCTCGGACAGACAGAAGAATCAGCTTCAGCACAACCAGACTGGTAAGGACTGCGGTGGAGACTTAAGAGGGCTGGCTGGATGCTCACAGACAACAGTGCCATAGGGATAATTAAATGACTGATTGGAATACCCTGAGAAGAATGCTGTGTAAACCCTAAGCTGGGATCCGTAGCCTAGAGCACCAGAGCCCAACAAGTCTTCCAGGGAATGCCTCAGTTGTAGACGTCCCCCTGAGGATCAAGGGATCCCACAACAGAAACCCAGCCCAAGGAAAAGAAGTACCCATAATTTCTGGCTGTAATAACTGTCTTGGGTTGTGGCTGAGTGTAGTGGAGGGCTGCCGTAATCCTTGTGTTCCTCTTAAAGGACCCTGCTTATGGACTTATTATACATATGGAGGGGGGGACTGAATAGTCTGACATAGGGGAGAAAGATGGAGGAGCAGCTTTCTTCCAGACAGAAGTGCTGGCAGCGGCCATTGTTCCTTTTCTGGGCCCTTACCACACAGAGCCAGTGGCAGGGGCTGCATATGAGTCTTCAGCCTGGCTAAAACTTCTGCTCAGCCCTGGTGATTCCCTGAGAACACTACCCCATCCAACTTATGAGCCCAATCCAAACTACTTTAAGTGGCTTTTACATACAAAACATACTATCTGAGCTTATACTTTGGACTTTCCTAAAATCTCTCAAGACAACGTCTGGAGTTGGTGCATTGCATACTCCTCCCTAAGCGGCCCCAGGGTTGGCACTAGTAGCATCCAGCCTCAGTACACAGCTTGGATTCTTCTGGGCACCTCCAAAATCACCACAAATAGCAGCCATCTGAAGATCCCTTTGTAGCTCCTGCTGGGTGGCCCCAGGTAGAGCGTAGGTGATGGCTGCCTTTGATCTGTGCTCCCTGGGAAACCCAGATACAGTGCACCCAGTGGACACCTTCAGATCATTTAGAACTATTCAACCTCCTCCACGAGGGACACACACTCAAGGGACAGACTCATCAAGCACTAGAGCACCATTGAAGTAAGTCCTGCTCTGTGGGGTGAGACCCTACACAATTGATCCTCTACAGTGGTCACAGCTATTCCTTGCGGCCAACTAGCCTGGTAGAAAAATCCCTCTCATTGAGTTGCCAACAGCAATCAAGGTTCCACTATAGCACAATGGTGTGCACAGTCCAAATTGCTGGGGTGGTGGTGGTTGGGCACAGGTAGAATTCCCAACATGGGTGGTTGGAGAGGCTGTGTCATTGGACCCTGTAGACACTACATACATCATGAGGCCAGTCTACCAAGGCCTGGGCACATTACAGCTCTACCTAATACATAGAAACACACATAAGGAGATGGCCAAATTGGGGAGACAAAGAAATGTGTCCCGATAAAGGAACAGGACAAAACTCTGAAAAGCACTAAACAAAATGGAGACCAGCAATCTAATACTATAGGCAGAATTCAAAACACTGCTCATAATGATGCTCAAGGAACTTAGCAGAAGAGTGAGTGAAGTTAGAACCTCAACAAAGACATAGGAAACCAAAAAACAGGAAAATGAAAAATAAGTCAGATATGAAGAATACACTAAATGAAATTAAAAAAAAAAACATTATAGAGAATTAACAGTGGAGTAGATGAAGCAGAGGATCAAATCAGGGATTTGGAAGAGAAGGAAGCAGAAAACACTTAACAGCAAAAAGAAAAGAAAGAATTCCCAACCCAGATGAGGAGAATATAAGGAGGCTCTTTGCATCAAGGGATGCCAAAGGGAGAAGAGAGAGACCAAGGAATTGAAAACCTATTTGAAAAAATAATGACAGGAATTCTGGCTACGATGGAGGCATAGGTAGAAAATCTTTCACACAACCAAAAGGAAGATAACAACCAACCTAAAATCAATAAACAAATATGTGCCAGAAAGTCAAAATGCATGAAGCTCTGACAACCAAGGAATTTAAGAAACAGTCAACCAGACCAACTAGACCAACCAGACCAGTGATAGGTGGATATAGAGAATCCATGGAGAGGTGGTG
>JAPYXV010000016.1:1105069-1122535 GCA_028533065.1 Trachops cirrhosus | reverse complement strand
TGGGCATAGTACGCCCTGAGGCATCACCCGACTGAATCAGAAATATGACCCAAAGACTCCTCTCCTGAGGGGCAAAATGAAATGGCTCTGCTTTCCACAAAAGTAGGCCGCATTCTCCTGTAAAAAGAGAATGCAGTCCCAGATATGGCCCCTATAACTATTGAACATATAAGGAAAGGACCTGGAATATGTGCTGGTGCTGGGAATAAATTAATCTGAGAGTAGTTTCCCAGGTCACTTTTGGGAGGCGATGGTGTCAAATCACCAAACTTTGGTTCTGAGGGGGGTTGGTGGTTCCAGGTGTAGGTTGTGCTGTGGAGCAGCCTGTCAGCATTGCCTTGAAATCTTCACAGGTCCCAACACAGAAAGTGGGTATTTAATGGAGATAATTGTCCTCCTAGGTGGATCCTTCTAGGCGGGTTCCTCAACTATGGGTGGCAGAGAGTACATGAGCCAAAACTTCTTCTGATCCCCAGGTCTGACCACTGCTTACCTGTCTGCAGATAATGCCTGTGTGCACCCCAATGGTTCATGGTGTCAACCTCCTAGGTGATGACCTACATTCTACAGTAATAGTTATACTCATACTCTCCAACAGCATCACCAGATGTCCTGTCTTCAGGTTGGCCATGTACTTCCAAGGCCAGTGAATGTCAAGTGACCTATGTTACCCTAAGCTCTTACAGTCTAGGTGTTTGAGAAATCTGAGGGTGCTGCAATTATTCAGAAGCTGGAGAACACTGTGGATCCGGGGATAGTGTGTTGTTGAGGACACTGCAGATGCTGGACTAGCCTAGGTATTTCTGAACATGGCAGAGTCTGGACTAGTCCAGACATTTGACAAACAAAAGATGCTGGGATACTGCAGCTGTTTTATCATACAGCATATGCTGGCACAGTCCAGTTGCTTAGAACACTGAAGATGCTTGGAATGGGTATGTAGGAATATGGCTGATGCTAGAAGTAATCAGTGTGTTTGAGAACTCTGCAGATGCTGAAATAGTGCAGATGATTCCAAACAAATTGTAGCTGGGACACACCAGGTGTAAGAGATCACTGCTTAGTCAGAGATACTCTGAGTTTTAGAGAACACTAAGAAGTTAGGTACAGTGTGGCTGTCTGTGATCATTGTTGATGCTAGATTTGTACAGGTGCTTGAGACATTTGCAGGTGCTAGGATATTCAGGTGTTTGAGAACACTGCATATCCTGGGTGACTGGATATCCTGCATATCCTCAATGCACATGGCTGTGTCACAAATGCTGAGTGTTGAGAACATTGTATATGCTGGGATTTTAGAGGTGTTTGAGAACTCTGAAGATTCTAGTAAAAAACAGGTGTTGGAGAACAAGAACCATCTTGGAGAATCCACGGTTATGAGAACATTGTAGATGCAGGAAGAGCCCAGGTGATTAGAACTTTGCAGAGTCATGGTTAGTCCAAGTGTCAGAAAACTTTGCAATAGCTGGCAAGCTCAGGCATTAGAGAATGCAAAAGATGCTAAGATTATCCAGCTGTTTGAGAACAGGGTGACTCTTGCAGAGTCCATTTCCTAGAGATCTTCAGAGACAGTGAGTTTGTCCCAGACTATAAAGATATTGGAGATAATATGAGCAATACAGGTTTTTGAGTAGAGATGCTAGGAGAGTCCAGAAATGAAACACTGAAGACACTGGAAACATCCTTGAGTTTGAAGACATAGCACTCACGGTGGTCATCTAGGTGTTTGAGAACTGAGAAGAGGCTGTGAGTAGCCCAGGTGTTTTGGAACACTGTAAACACTAAGACACTCCTTGTATTACATCAGACTTAGATGCTGAAAAATCCCGGAGTTTAGAATATTGCATATGCTGGAAATGGTGCAGGAGTTTGAGGAAAGTGCAGAGACGGAGAGAGTACAGGTGTCTGAGGGCACTGAAGATGCCTGTAAAGTC
This sequence comes from Trachops cirrhosus, assembly GCA_028533065.1. Lineage (NCBI taxonomy): Eukaryota > Metazoa > Chordata > Mammalia > Chiroptera > Phyllostomidae > Trachops > Trachops cirrhosus. The sequence continues at coordinate 1,120,601 of JAPYXV010000016.1, read as the reverse complement.
CAGGTGTTGAGAAGTTTGCAGACGCTGGGCTAATCCAATTATTTAAGGACACTGTAGACACTGTGACAAATTAGGTGTGTGAGAACATTGCAGTTGCTGTAATTTTGCAGGTGTAGGGGAACACAGCAAATGTTGGATAGTGCAGGTGCAGGGGACACTGAAGGTGCTTGGATTGTTCAGGTTTCTAGCAATGTGGCTGAAGTTGGGATAGTCCAGATGTTTTAGAACAAGAAATAGAGATATTCCAGGTGACTTGGATCACTGCTGAGGCTGAAATACCCCAAGTGTCTGAGAACTCTGGACTTGCTAGCAATAGTTCAGGTATTTGAGGACAATGTAGACCATGGGCTGCACAGTACTTGAGAAGTTTTAGTACCCTGGAAGACCAGCTGTTAGAGAACATTCCAAATCCTAATATACTCCAGGGAGTATATGATAATTGATATAATTTTGCAGGTGCTGAAATACTTCATCTGGTTGAGAGCACTGCAAATTTTAGAATATCAAATGAGTTTGAGAACATGCAAACCCTGGGATCATTCAGAAGTATGAGAGTATTGAAGATGCTGGGATTGACGAGGTGTTTGAGAACACCAGAGATGTTAGGAATAGTGCTGGTGTTTGAAAACTTTGAGTACACTGATATAGTCCAGGTGCTTAAGAACAGTATAGATACAGAATGAGCCAGGTGATTAAGAATATTTCAGACTCAGGGATACTGTACATGTGTCAAAAAAAAGATGCCATTATGTTCCAGGAGACTGACAACACTCCAGACGCTGGGGTAGTCACTTGTTTGAGATCACTAGAAATGCTGGCATAGTCCAGGTTTTTTGGAATGTTTTAGACACTGGCACAGTGCAGGTGTTGCAAAGCTATGATGATGCTGGGATATGCAAGGAGTTTGAGACTGCAGATGCTGAGACTTGCCCAAGACTTTGAAAACACTGCAGACCATGGTATATTCACAGTGTGATGTTTCAGAACCAAAAGAAGGAAGCATACCCCAGTGATTGATATCACCGCAGAGGCAGAAATACTCAGTGTTTGTAAACACTGAAGGGTGAGGAATAGTTCAGGTGTTTGACAATGCTGCAGAGGCTGGAATGTTAGTAGTGTTGGAAAATTTGCAGATGCTAAAAGAACCCAGCTGTTTGAGAACACTGCTCAGGCTGGTATTTTCTAGTTATTAGAGAACATTTCCAGTAGCTGGGTCAGTTTAGTTATTTGAGAACATAAAGAGGTGGGATATTCCACGTGTTTGAAATTTTTGGCAATGCCAGGATAGTTCAGGTGTTAGGAACACTGAAGATAGTGGGGATAGCCGGGGAGTCTGAAAATGCTGAAGACGTTACAAATCACCAGCGTGTTTTTGCATCATGCAGACACTGATATAGTTCGGGTGTTTTAGAGTATTTCAGACACTGCAAGAGGCCAAATATTGAGAGGAAAATGACTCTGGCATACCCCAGGTGTTTGAGCACATACTCAAACTGTGTTTGATACTACAGGTGTTTGAGGACACTGAAGATGGGGTATTCCAAGTCTTTCAGAATAATGCAGACGCTGAGAGTGCCCAGAGTTTGAGGACAAAAAGCTGCAGGGATCACCGTGTGTTTGACAACATGCACATGTGTGCCAATCAAGGGGTTTGAGAACATCGCAGATTCTTGGATAATATATAAGATTCAGAACACTGCAGATGCTGGAATAGTGCAGGTTTCAATATCCTAACATTGAGGATTAGACCGGGTGTTGGGTAACATTTCAGGAGGTAGGGCCAGTTGACGTGCTTGAGAATATTGATATTGCTGAATCATTCAAGGTGTTTGTGAATACTATAGACACAAATATAGTCCAGATATTAGAGGACAAAAGCATGCAGGGATATTCTGGATTATGAGAACAGTGAAGATGCTACACACAAGAAACTATTGGAGAACAGTGCCATGGAGAGGAATAGTCTGTAGGTTTGAAACACAGTCAAAAGTAAGATGTGTCAAGTGTGTGAGTACACTGAAGATGCTTGGAGTGGTCCAGGGGATGGAGAACATGCAGGCCTGGGTATAGGACAAGTGTGTGAGATTTCTGAAGATACTGGAATATTCCAGGTGTTTGGCAATGCTATTTTCCCTTGGGTAGTTCAAGCGTTTGAGACCATAATCCAGGTGTTTGAACACTGAGCATGCTGGTAATAATCCAGGGGTTTCAGAACGTTGTGGATGCTTAAACAATACATGTGTTAGAGAACATCTCCAGACACTGGAATTTCCAGCTCCTTGAGAATATGTGGATACCTGTGGTGACCAGCTGTCTGCAATCAGTTCAGGTGCTCATCTTGTCTAGGTGAACTGGGACATTACAGATGCCTACATAGAGCATGTGTTTGAGAAATTAAGGAGGATAAGATGCCTGTGCATTCCAAAAAATTCTGATGCAAGTCTAGTTCAGTGTTTGGAACATTGTGGACACTGGAATGGTTTAGATCTTGGTAAGCAACATGACTCTGAGATATTTCAGATTTGGAAACCCTGCAGATGCTGCAGCAGTCTGCATGTGGGCTGACACTGAAGGTGTTGGGTTAGTTCAGGTGTTTGAGAAATGTGCAGATGCTCATTTGGTATAGTTGTTAGAGAACATTGCCAACACTACCATTGGATAGTTCAGATGTTTGAGAAGACTAAAGATTTTGAAAAGGGTTCAGGTGTGGAACATCCTTTACGCTCTAAATAGTGCATGGGTTTGGGAATGATGCTACCCTAGGAAACTAGGGAGTTCGAGAAACTGCAGGAAGGCAAATTGTTGAATAGAATTAGTTGGCAAACATCTGGCTTGTAGATCATTTTAGATGCAGGAATTTCAAAGTGTTTGACAACCCTAAAGATGCTGAAAAAATAACACTGTTTGAGAACAGTGAAGCACTTCTGGGAGGCCAGGTGTTTAGGAATATTGTAGATGCTAGGTACTGCAGGTGTTGTAATGTTGCAGAGGTGGCATATTCTAGAACTTCATAAGCAAAAGAGATTAGAAAGAGCCTGGCCTTTAGAACTTTGCATAAACTGAGATAGTCTCAATGCTTGACAACATTGCAAATGCTGAGTAGACCAGGTGTTTGAATTGTGAGAGCTGCAAGCTCCTCCAGATTTTCAACAGGCACTGAAGATGATGGATAGTCCAGAGGTTGATAACACTGATGGCAAAGGTTTAGTTCAGAAGTTTGAGAAGAAAACGGCACTGGAAATCACCAGTAGCTGGAAAACGTTGCACACACTGTATCATTCCATGTGTTAGAGGACATTGCAGACATTGGGTTATTCAAGATTTCTGAGAAGGAAAAGGTGCTGGGCTAAGTCAGAGTGTTTGAGACAGTTCATTACAGGGAAATTCCAGTCATTTGAGAACATTGCAGAATGCTGCAACGTCCAGGTGTCTGAGTACTTTGCAGATGCTAAGTTAGCCCTGATATTTGTAACATTGTTAAGGGTGGTGCACTTCAGTGTGTGAAACCCTGAAGTCACTGAAGTGTTGTTGGTGTTTGAGAATACAGCATACACTGAAATACTACAGATGTGTGGGGACAGTAAGGCATGTTGATATTCCAGGCTATTGTGAATATGCTGACCCTGGAGAACACAACATTTTCTGAACAGTGAAGAAGCTTTCCAAAGTCCAGGTGACTGGGAACATAGCACATGCTGACAGAGTATAGCTGTTGGAAAATACTGCAGGCAATGATGTAGAACACGTCTTTCATGGCATGCACATGGAAAGACAGTTTAGGATTTTGAGGTATTTCAGATGCTGGCATACTCCAGATATATGAGAACACTGCAGAGATTGGAATGTTACAGGTGTCTGACAACAGTTCATGTGCTGGGATAGTACGGGTGTCTGCACACTTTGCAGTCACTGTGATCATCCGTGGGTTTGAGGATAATGAGGATGCTGTTATGGTCTGGGTGTTTGTGAACACTACAGACACTGTGAAAGTCCCTGTGCTTTAGAATATTGCAGATACTAATATCACTCTGGAGTTACAGAACATGGCATATGCTGGCAATGGTCCAGCAGCAGGAGGTCTGCAAATGATGGGATAGCCCAGGCATTGGGGAACCCTCAAAAGGCTGAAGTATTCAAGATACTTGAATCACCCTGGTGTGTGATAACATTAGATTCACTTAGATGGCCCAAGTGCTTTAGGTGACTGAAGATACCAGCATTTTCAAGATGATTGAGATCACTTAAGATGAGGGAATAACCCAGGTGTTGGAGAACTGTGTAAATGCTGCAATTGCCAAGGGGTTTGGAAACAATGTTGATGCTGCCATATTCCAGGTGTTAGACAAAAATGAAGAAGCTGGGGTCATCCATGTGTTTGAAAAGAGCTAAGATGGTGGCCTAACACTGTTGTTAGAGAACTTTGAACATGCTGGGATAGTCCAAGTGTTTGAGGAAATTGAAAACACTGGCAAAATACTGGTGTATGAGAACACTGCAGACACTATTGGAGACCAGATGTCAGAGAACATGCACATGATGTGATAGTTTATGGTATTGAGGACATTCAAGAAGCTGGTATAACCCACATGCATGAGGACATTGTGGGTGCTGGAATAGGCCAGGTATTGGAAAAGACTGCAGGTGCTGGAAAGTCCATGAGGGTGGAATATTTCTGCTACAGGGATAGTCCAGGTGTTTGAAACATTGGAGTCTCTGCAGTCATTCAGTGGTTGAAGACATTGAAGGTGTTGGTTACTCCAGGTGTTTTGCAACAGTGCTGACCCTAGTGTAGTTCACATGCATCATAACAAAAAAGACAGAGAGAAACTCCAAATGTCTGAAAACACTGCAAACTCTAATATTCAGTATGTCTGAGGATGTTTAAGTCGTTGGGATTATCCAGATTTTGGGGGACTACAAAGAACGTGGGATAGTGTTGGGCATCAGACACTGTAGTACAGGTATAATCCTGTGCTTTGAGAATGTTGCACATGCAGAGATTGTCCAAGTGTTTGAGCACATTGCAAATTATGCCATTAATCCAGGTGTTTGAGGAGAAACTCCTGGATACATGAGGACTTGCAACATGGAAGAGACTGGCATTGTCCTGTCATTTGGTAACAAGGCAATGGCCGTGATCATCCTTGGGCTTCAGATCACTGAGGCTCTTTCCTGCCATGTTCCTGGTGTTTAAGAATGCCAAAGTTGCTGGAATAGCCCATGTGTTGGAGAACTCTGCCAACACTACAATAATAAGATGTCTGAGGAGAGTGTTGATGCTGGAATCCGGCAGGTGTTATAGAACACTGCAGAAGCTTGGATCATCCATGTGGTGGAGAACACTGAGGACTGTGGGATAGTTCGAGTGTTTGGGTACATTGAGAACATAGGGAAAGTTACAAGTATTGAAAATGCTGCAGATGCTGTTACAGTCGAAGTATTTGACAACAAAATTTGCCAGCATATGGCTTGTGTTTGTGAGTGCTGCAAATGCTGTGATACTTCATGTGTTTAGAGCTCAGAAGACACTCAAAGAGCCTAGTGGTTTGAAGTCATTGCCAGTGCAGGATATAGCCCAGGATTTTTGAACCATACATATGGTGGTAACATTCTGGTCTTTGAGAACCCGAAGATGATGAAATAATGTGGATTTTCATGGTCGCAGATACCTCTATAGTGCAGATATATGTGAACAAAGAGACATTGAGATACTCCAGGTATTTAAAATTCGAGATACTCCAGGTATTTAAAACACTGCAGACACTGGGATAGTCCAGGTATTCCACAGCCCTGAAGATGCTCGGATACCTCAGGTGTCTGAGAACACAGCAGATGCTGAATTCAACCAGGTGTTTGAGAATATTACTGACTCCAGGTGCAGGGGAATATTGCAGACACAGTGATAGTTCATGTGCTTGACAACAAAAAACAGTTACAGAGAGTATAGGTTCTTGAGAACTTTACAGAATTGTGGATGGTCCAGATATTTGACAACAAATATGCTGGGACACTACAGGCTTCTTAGCACGATGCTGCCTCATGCACAGTCATGTCGTTATAACAGCAAGAGATACTTGGAATAGCCCAAGTATTTGATAATGTCGCAGAAGCTGGAAGTAGTCCATGTGTGTGAGTACACTGAAGAAGCTGGGATAGTCCTGGTGCTACAAAGTACGGAAAACATTGGAATAATTCAAGCTCCTGACAATATAGACGATGCTGGGATATTCAAATTGTAGAGCCCAGACAATGCTGAGGCACCTCTTGTGTTTGAAAACATGCTGCCAAAGACATAGATATGATGTTTGAAAACACAAAGCACCTGGGATACCAGTTGCTTACTAACATTGAAGACACTGTACTACTCAAGGTGAAGAGTAGTGGTTGAGCATTGCAGTGCTTGCTCTTGTCCAAATATCTGAGAACAAGGTGACTCTTGGATGCCCTTGGAATTTCAGATACTCCAGTGCTGGGATAACCCAGCAGTGTGAAAACTTTCCAGACACGGAGTTCATCCAAGTGTTAGAGAACGTTGCTGATATGTGAGTAACTAGGTTGTAGAACAGACCCTGGGATAGTCCAGTGTTTCAATCATTGCAGATGCTGGGATCTGCTGGTGATTGATAATACTGAAGTCACTGAGATGCTTCATGCGGTTAGACTACTGAGGCACCTGGAATGTCCAGGTGTTTGAGAACACTAAAGATGAAGGAATGCTCCAGGTGCTGGAGAACACTGCTAGGCTGGAACACTGATGACACTTGACACATTGGTGGTGGCATTAGAGCCCCGTAGTTAGAATACACTGCAGAAGCTGGGATAGTTCATGTGTTTCAAAATATTGAAGAAGTGGGATAATCCCCATGTTGGAAAACAATGAAGATGGTGACAAAGTCCAGGTGTTTGAGAATATTGTGGACACTACAATAGTGTAGGTATTGGAAAACTCTACAGACTCTGGGGAATCACAGGGGTTGAGAATGTCGCAGATGCTGGAATAGTTCAGATTTTGAGAGCAGTGCCAGATAATGGAATTACTCAAGTACTTGAGAACATTGCAAATGAAGGGATAGTTGACATATTTGAGAACCAAAACATTTTTGGGTACTCAAAGTGTTTGTAGCACTTGTTAGGTTGGGGTAATTCATCTACCTAGAACACTGAAGATGTGAGCAATAGTCAGGGATATTGGGAACATTGCCGATTTTTGATCTAGCAAAGGTGTTATTGAAACATAATATGCTGATATAGATAATTCAGGTGTATTGGACTCTTTGAAGCAGCCTTGCAAGATGCCTACAGGCAGCTGCAGCTCAGTGTCCCAGTCAGATGGTCCTAGCTGAACATCCCAGAACGTGAAACTCCCTTACCCAGAATAACACCAGAAAAGGGCCAGGGAGGATTCTGATTTGCTGGGCTTGTGCCATCATCAGTCTCTAAGCCAATCATTGGTATTGAGGGTAAGGGATACCGTGGTTGTGCAGCAAAATCACAAGTTATCTCCATGGAGTTACCATAACCACCCCCAAATTGATGCCAGAATATAGGGGCAGGTTTGGTGTGCAGGGTAAGGGTGCTGGTAGTATGGGCTTATTGCCCTCACAGGTTCCTAGAGGTGTTTTGAGATTGCCTGTGGACAGCACTCAGCAATGTGAGAAGGCAGACAGTAATCCTGAATATGACCCATCCTCACTTGCATCGGTAGGCATGGCCTTAGACATAGTGCAAGGAATGTCTCTGGTCACCAGGACTATCTCTCTTTCTTCAAGCAGACTTGCATGTCACCATACCTGATGTAGCTTATTGACTTTCTCCAATGATGAATTTTCCACAACTGTCCATTCTTATATACCAATTGTTTCTGACTGTGAGAGGTGTTTCCAAGGTTATCCACTCAAATTCTCTCACTCCACAATCAGGAGAACCAAATAGCTCTTGAGAGTGTCTTTCAGATGTTAAGGATGAATACCCAGAGAAACGATCTCTCCATTATTGGGTTTTTCTGGACACTCTGGTAAGAAATTGTCCTTAGGAATCGCAGTTTGTGACCCCTCCATTACTGTGATGCAGTACAGTTCAGGGAGTGAAGGCAAGGGCCCTTTCTAAGGGCCAAGCACAGTATCAGCAGGAGGATTTAATGGGATGTGGGGTAACCTCAAGCATCTCTTCTCCAAGATTCTCCTGGATAATCCTAAGATCTTGGGTCTTGAAGAATCAGCTGTGCTACCTTTAGACAGCACTTGGAATGAGTTGAATGTCTGATATCTTGCAGGGCTGACCAGGCTCTATGGCACATGTGCATTTCTCACAAGGTGAAATACAGATATGAAAACTGCCATGGAGCTTGTGATTCCAGTGGCTCCAGGGCACCCCTGCTCTACCTATTCGTTGTTTACTCTTCCCACCAGTACACCTGGAAGTGTCCCTCTCCTACTGATAATTCTTGAACAGCTGCTCTGCACTTCAGAATCAACTCATGTGTCTCTCTTCTACAGAGTACTGAAAAGATGTTTGTGCAAAAGAGCTCATTTCTTGTGGGTGAGATGAGCAGGATGAGGGCCTGAAAGGCCTGGGTAGGGTCACAAGTCTTGTGCAGTGACTTCTGGTGTGGCAAGGTGTAGTCCTAGGTCTTTATCTATAGTTTGTGGGGCAAGGGTAATGTTGTGTAAGTAGTCATACAACCGGGTGTGTATGAGTCATTGCAGATTCATGAGGAACATAAGGTGAGCCCTTCCACAGAGATCACTCTCATGAACACGGACCTTGCTTGTGAGGCTCAAAGAGGGAGGTGATGATGCTCCCACAGCCCTACTAAGCCCCCATCCCTGTCAGGATGCTTGCTGCACTTCCCTAAGATCCCAGCTGCTGAGATCCCAGCACTAAACGCTGAGATTTGTCCTTTGTACCCAATGCCTGGGCCCCATACTGGAAGGACTTTTTACTACTTTTCAATGGTATTAAGCAGGCCATGTGCCCCCAGCAAAATTGACACACCATTGGCAAGGCTCTGTGGATTGCAAATCACTTTTTTTTTCTGTCTGTTTTCTTGGTTTGGGAGCTCCATGCTGCTGAGCCATGGTGCCGATTCTTTCCTCTTGTGAGGGCTTCACAGTGTGTCTTCTGTGGCACTGGCTAGGCATGGTGACCGAACCACACTGTCACTGGAATCTTTGCATTCAGGCAACCCTAGTTACAAAACATGAACATTGCAACATGGGCTGTGGTTCTCTGCACTCTTCAAATTCAGTTATAATTCCCTTTGGCCAGGGTTTCCACAGAGTTCCAAGATATGCTTCTGGGTCTTTCTCACCATCATTGCTCACCATCCCCACCCTCTGGTGGCTGCTGTGAGGTCGTTGTGGCCCATATGCTGGTCATTGACATTACTAATTGGAAAGGAGAAATCACCCTGTGAAAAAGCAAGCTTCATTCTTTGGGTTTCTTGAAGGTTTAGTGGATGCTAATGGAAGTTTTCTTGGGCAGATTGTACATTGCGTGATGCCAGGGAAAATGACTCAGAGTTCCTGCCCTTACAAATAATTACAGAATGTAATGAATGTGCAAAGATATATGAGTGTCCCGAAGGGGCAAAGTTGTCTCTGTGATAACACAATGGCAAGGAGCCCCACAGATGTCCAATTGTTTAATGCGGACTGACTCTTCCAGTTACCATTACCAGAGGACTTTTTCCTACTCTTGTTCCTCTTGTAATCTCGCAAGATATACTATTGTGTTCTCTAGTTTTCCATGTGATTAAAAAAAAACAAACTAATGTAGCCAGATATTCTGAGTATGATGTCACTTACTAGCTATATATCTCTCAGCAAGTAACTTAATCTTCTACATCTTGGTTTCTCTCACCTCCATGATGGTAGCAAAACTAATTCTATCTAATTTGTATGGAACTCGAGTGGGTTCAATACTTAAAAACAATATTCAGCATAGCGCTGGTGGGTGTTCTGAGCAGAACTTGTGTTTTCAGGTCTCCTTGGCTACTTTTCACCCATGTTGTGACTGTGGTGGTATCATATAATCCTAAATTATCCTCTAGTCCCAGGAACTAGAGTATCTTTGTTGAACACCTTCTGAAAAGAATTGGGTAAGAAGCCTGGATGCTGTGGGTGTAATTTTCTTTATGCCATGCTAAGTTATTTACCTTTCAGACTGAGTGAACAATAATAATGGGAATACTTCAGAACTGCTCATGCACTCTGTTGTTACATGCTCTCTGGCTAGACACCTTGGCTGAACTTCCCACTTAAAACAATTTAAGATGCTGGACAAAACATTCATAATCTAGTGACATCAACACAGGCCACAATGAAGATGTCCTCATGGGCCGAAAACTCAATGAAGGTTGAAAATCAGGACTCAGAAGTTTACTTTTGCTTTGATGGTATTTGCTCAATGAAGGTGACCAGATTTCAGTCATTTTTGGAATAAAGGTAAACATGGCCCATAGAGGTTTGTTAAGAAAATGAGTCCACATACCCTTGAAATCCCAACAGATGGCATGTCTAAGTTAAGGATGGCAGGGACACAAACTGGTAAGATCCTTCCCAGGGAGGTGTCAGGAACATTGCTACCTGGAATTTTTGCTGTGTTGGTGGGCAAAGCATGTCCTCTGAGAAGCAGAACCAAGAGCTATGTTTTCCCTCAGAACACACAAAACATTGATTTGATAAGTACTTAAGCCAACACTTGAATTTAAAGTAGTCCTTTTTGGGGGTCATTCAGGATTTTCATAAATAGCAATGGTGCCTGGAAGAACACTTCTAACATATTTGATGCTAACTAATTTTGACAGATTGTCATTCCCAGAAAAATCTCACACACACACACACACACACACACACACACACACACACACACACACAAATGATAGATGAAATATATTTTGGATATAAAGGGTATAAACGACAAAGTGTATTCACATGTAGAATGCACATTTGTTAAATATACATATGTAGACACTCATGTGTGAAATGTACATAAATGTATTTGTAAACTAATGAATAGGCATACACATTTATTTATTTACATTTTGAGAATTTTTTAAAGTTTTATTCATTCATTTTTTGAGAGAGGGGAAGGGAGGGAGAAAAACAGGGTCAGTATAGGTCAGATAGGTCAGTTCGCATTTGACATTCATGGTTCTCCCTGCCGAGGGTGCACCCTGCAACTCTTGCACATGGCAAAACTGGGAATAGAACCAGTGACACTTTAGCTCTCAGGTCTGTGCTCAATCCATGGAACCACACCAGTCAGGGCAATATGCATATATATAGTTATAAAAGTACACATGTGTCTAAACAAATAATTATGCATACATATGATTTCATTTACAAAAAAGATAGCCAAGTGAGAACCTGAAGAAAAAGAACTTGAGATGATGGAATTCACAGAGGTAAAATACGAACTAATTGTATATAACAAGTTATAAGAAATTTTAAGAATGTTGCTGAAATATGTACAAAGGTATAGCTACACTGCAGAACAGAGAGTGCACTGGGTGTTTGAAAATTTCCTTGTAAAATAAACACAGGTAAACAGTATCATGGAAAATGAAAAATAAATTAAATGGAACCTCAGTGGGTTGGGACATCATACCCCACTCTAAAAGAATGCAATTTCCATCCCTGCCCAGGGCACTCCCACACACTCAGCAGGGATTTCAGGATCCATCACCAGTTGGGGCATGGAGGGGTGGCAATTATTCAATGATTCTCTCTCACATCATTGTTTCTCTCTCTACCTAAAACTAACCAGTATAAGTGTTGAGCTAGACAGCAAATGGGACAACAGCAATGAAGAAAAACCACAACTGGAAGGCTCACTTAACAATACAAGGGCAATTCCAGTGCATACAGCTCAGGTAAGAAGGAGACTACACCACTGAAATCCAAAGGGCATCTCCTACAGAAGGACACCCACCAACTTCTGGGAGTCACAGCAGGTCTTTAATACTTAGAAACAAACACAAAGAGACAGAGAAAAATTCAGAAAGAAAGAGTTCCCAAATAATAGAATGGGAGGAATCTCCAGAAAACCAGCAAAACAGCACACTGGTAAATTCAAATTCATGGAAATAAGGATGCTCAACAGGATGAAAAGAGACATACAAACCATGAAACAGAACATAGCACAAGTAAAGAATAATGTATCTAAACTAAAGAGTATACCTAAAGAATAATCGGTAGGTTTGATTAAGCCTAGGATCAAATCTGCAAACTAGAAAAATGGTAGGAAAGAGCAACTTCATCAGAGCAGCACAAAATATAATATTTTATAGGCAGGAGGGTACTTGAAGGGATCTATTGGGCAAGAAGAAATGTAACAATACTCTCATGCCAGAAGTAATGGAAGGGGAAGAAAGAGAGCAAAGGATAGAATAGCTGATTAAGGAATAATGACAGTTTCTGGTCCAGATGGAGGTGTAGGTATTGACCCTGAGCTTCCTGGCACAAATAAAAGGAGGATAAGAACCCATCTCAAATCATTAAACAACCAGATGACAGAAAATCCAACTGCATGGAGCTCTAGCCACCAAGGAATAAAAGAGGCAGTTAAACAGAAAAAAATAGATATAATTTCCAGTATATAATTAATAATTTCCATTAGTTGGCTTGTTTCCAATCCATGGATGTGCACTTATACTTCTGCCATCCAAAAGAAGCAAGGTCCATGAATCCTCTCCCCATTTTACCCAGTGAAATCCAGCATCAACTATAGTGACTCGGCTCTCTGGACACATATCCTTAGATTAGATGCCCCATTTTCTGAAAAATGCTTGTAGGGCTTCTCAGACTCTGTGTGTGTGTGTGTGTGTGTGTGTGTGTGTGTGTGTGTGTGTGTGTGTGTGTGTGAGTGTTCACACGTGTTTTCTTTCAAGATACAAACATAGTTTTATCTTGTCTTTTTCTGAATCCTTTTTAGAACTGTGATATGTCAACATACCCATGGCTCACATAGGTGCTTCTCCCAGGGGTTTTTCTACACTACATGTTGTCCCATTTTTTGTGTTTGAATGTTGGAACACTGTGGAAGTTATTTCATTTTCACGAAGTGTATGGGTGGAATTTAGTGACTCATCAGTTTCCCAGGAGCACAATGCAGTGTTAACCTCTTCCTCCCTTTTATGTGCCTTTTACTGACAGTGGGGTTCACAAGGTAGGGCACCAGGGCCCAGAGGAAAGTAGTAGATCCTGATCACAGTCTGGTGCAACAAAGCCATGTGGCAGGCTGCAGGAGGGCCACGTGCACCCTGAAGGCCTGCCCAGGCTCTGGGCACCCTGCTGCTGCATGGCGTGTCCCTCATCAGCAGCTGGAAAACAAGCCACTACAAACAGCCATGCCACGCTCTTGGCTGAGGCTTAGTTGAAGACATCTGCCACATGCAGAAGAGGCAACCCCTGTGGGGTGGGGCGGGTCTTTCTCCAACCAGTCCCATCAGAAACCTGACAGAGGGTCCCCACTCTGCCCTGCACTCTCAGCTTCTTCTTACAGCCCACTGTTGGGCAGGACCCCAGATCTAAGCTCTGATTGGTGGATCCTGAACCCCAAGTAGTCTTAGCCTCAGGAACCTTGCCCTCTGTGACATTATGCCTTCTGAGTTCATCAGGAGCAGCAGTTCTGAGGAAACACCCCTCCAAGGGGGGCAGCGCAGCAGGGTCTCTGTGAGACAGAGAGGTAAATGGGATACTTTGCTGTGTAAAACCCTTAGCCCTCCACCTTCATATCCCAGCCTAAAAGAGCCCAGGTAACCTAATGCTGAGGCTCAAGGGTCACACTTGTCTGTTTAGAGGGACAACACCAAAACACCTTGCCCAGAAAAGCTCTGGATCCACCAAGAGTTTAGACCTTCAAACACCCTCAGACTCCACAACCTCCTCATCCCAGGGTGTCCTACCCACTAATAGCAGAGAAACTGCTAATATCCCCATACCCAGATACCATAAATTCCTGTGGCTTGGGGACACAGTGTCAATGAACCAAAAGCCCATAGTGAGAGGCCCCAAATATACTTAGACTCAGAGATCACCAAGCCTGTACCCATAAGCACCTTACAAGCCCTCAGACTGAATGGCCCCAGATCTTGTCCTGAAGGACCTCAAGTCCTGACACTTGACAGACTTCGGACTCCTAGAAAATTCTTCAGTCTCTCACATGTTTTACTTCAGAGCACCGGTTGAAGACCAGACCCCTTCCCTAGTAAATGTGCCTTTTCTATCCCCATCACAGTCCCTCTGAATGGTCAGTGTTGTTTGTGCTCCAGACAACAGACTTCCCCTAAGCTGTCCCTATGGTGGTTAGGGCACGAACCGTGCACACCATGGCGGGCTACTTTGTTTTGCCTTGCAGCTTATGCCAGATCTAGTCCCCAGTCTCCTAGCTTGACTCCATGTGCTTATGCAGTGTGAACCTGGTGAAAGTGGGTCCTGGACTCCTATGTTGTTGTGAGGTCACATGGGAGAAGTCCCTGGGTGGTCTCAGGGACCAGGGACTGTACCAAGACGTAAAGTGGTAGTCACATTGATGCACTAGCCATCAGCAGGCACCAAACATGACAGGTGGAGCCTCTGCATTTCTTTAGATTGCATGAGGTTTGGGTGTGAACAGTGTTGCACATGCAGGGCCTGCTGAGGCCAGACAGGAGAAGGCAGAGTGTGCTTTCAGGGACCAGGTGTTAACAGAGAGTTCCAAAGCTGGTAACCAAGCTAGCTACCTTGGAATTGAGATATCACCTGGCAGCAGTGCTTGTCCTGTCAGAGCATGTGCAGAGGCATGTTGTGGGGGAAGGGTAGCAGGAGGTATAATGGGACTAATAATGTCAAGACCAGTGTAAGGCCACCTCAGAGAAGACACACAGTGATCTCCTGCACAAAGAGGTACTAGCAGGAGTGACAGAGCTGGGGACAGAGCAGCCACAGTGATATGCCAATATCTGGCCTGGGGTCAACACTCTTGGTCCTTATGTTGGGTTCACTGGCTGAGTGAGAGAACAAGACTTGGGGTCACAGAACGCTGCAGTGCAAACCTAAGACAGGACACAGAGTCCCCTCCCTTATGAAACAGGAAGGCTACTCAGAGGGACATCGCTGTTAAAAGAGCTGTGCCAATGCAGTGCCCAAATGTATATAATGGGATGAAGCTCTCTGGACATGGGATGGAATACTCATGGGAATGATGGGACTCAGTCTTGCACAACAATACCAGTGAAACTGGAGCAGGACTGCTGCCCTGAGAAACCTGGCCAGAAGTAGAGGGGATGTTATCCTCCTCTTCACTGTACTAATACCACCAGTGTTCTCAGACTTCACCTTGCTCTGAGGAATTGAAAGTGCTGTCTGGGTTCTCACCCACATTACTGAATTACTGATGAAGTGTACTATGTTCTCCTTAGCAAAGATGTTTTGAAGGACATTTCCAATCACTTCACTGGGGAAAAGTGGGAACCAACGGGAAAGTGGGATTAAATCCAGTACAGGAACGTGAAATATACTTGCCATTGGTACTGCTGCTTTTGTATTAG
>JAPYXV010000016.1:1089445-1104569 GCA_028533065.1 Trachops cirrhosus | reverse complement strand
CCGGTGTGGGTGGGTCCGTGCACCCGTGGGACCTTCCTTTTCAGTCAGTGCCCCAAAGCTCTATTTCCCCACGCTGGGATCCTGAGCTGCGTGCAGTGCCCCGCTTCACAATGGCCGCCTCGCTGGGTCTGCCGGTCGCCACCTCCCAGCCTAGCCTGCCAGCCACTGACACTTGTGCGCCCAGAGTCTGCCTGCTGCCGGTTTGTGCGCCCAGGGTCTGCCTGCTGGGGACTTGTGAGCGTCCCCGGTTGCTCAGGTTTCTGGTTGCTCAGGTCTGTGCTCCGCGTCCCTCACCCGGCCCGACTCTGCCCCTCCTACCGGTCTGGTTGATGGAGTCTATTTTCAACTAACTTGTTGTCGGACTCGAGTCTATTTTCAACTCACTGGTTGTCAGACTCTCGGGCTCTTCAATTTTCTGTTATTTCTGGTTGTTATTTTGTTTCTATATAGTTGTTGTCCATATCTTGGTTGTGCGAGGGGGCACAGTGCTTCTACCTGTGCCTCCATCTTGGCTGGAACTCCCCGATCTCAGCTCTCTTATGTGTGGACACGAACCTGGGTTAATTTTGCAACATCGTGTCAGAGTAGAGCTGGCACTGGCAATGCGGAGCTCAAAGCACCTTCTGCGCTGGGTCTTAGCCAACCCATTGGCATCAATCGCAATGGCTTTGTGGTGAATGCTCCTCCCTGAAGCACATCACTTTCAGGAAAAAGCTTTTGTTTGTTACCTAGTTCTTTGAGCCCCACCCAGCTTCCATGTGTCAACACTGGGTGTACTGGATGCTCCCGGTGGAGGACAGACGGGCTTCTGATGAAGAATGTATTCTGAGGCAAGGTGAGGTCCCAGAGGATCCAGAGTTGCCTTTATGAGGTGGACCTGCATTATTTAGGTCAGGCTGCATCAGGGTGTGGCAAGGGAAGTCTTTCCTGTTCAACAAAGAAAATACAATTCATAGTAGTGTCAAAGAAAGGGGTATTCATGTAAATTTTGCAAATGTGTAACGTAAATGTGCATACTCATACATAAGTTAACATCAGTAAATGTATCAAACATAAAAATATATGATACACATACCTACTTCAGATTAGCTGTCATCACGAGGGAACGTTGTTGGTCTGAGCAGACAGCACTACTGTAAGAATTGACTGCCACATGAAGGTCACAGGACCATGTGGGTAAAATGATTAATCATTGTAATTTACGGAGTTGAGGCTGGGGGCAGAGGTGGCAGTAGTTGATTTTTGTATCACTTCCTGGTGTCAGCCCTGTCATCATCCCCTCTGGTTTTGAGAGTGCGTGCTAAATAGGGTGGTCTCCTTTCATGGGTGTGGGTTTGAAACACAGCTGAAGTCTAGGTGGTATCTTAACCAGATGGAAATATCTATGCTGTGGTAAAGACACTAGAGACTCTGTTTTGAGGAATCTCTGAGGTTCACCAGAATCTAATGATTCAAGTATGTGGTGAAAATGTAAGAAATAATGGAGCTGAAATGATCATTGGGCCATAAATCGTGGCAAAGACATTTGGAAGGAGGAAGTGAGATTGGAGAATGGGTCTTATTACATAAATGGAGGATGTGCAAGGACAGATGAACTTCATTATATTTTTTGTCCTGAAAGCCCAATTTATGGATAGAGATAGCTTATGAACAGAGGGGAAAGCCCAGATAATGCTGTGTTGAAATTGGGTATTTGAATAATGCTGATGCACATGAGAGAAGCATAGGCCTTAGTGATAACTCAGAAATGTTTTCCAGTCATCCTAGCACTGGCCACAGACTAGTCTCTGATTCAGAATTTTGTGTACCTAATTAGCAACTCCAGATTGGGGAAACACATACCTGTAGAAACACTGACTTTTTATTATCTTGTAGTCAAATGTCCTGTGGGGCCTTCAGAAAGGGACACAGGGTGAGTATTTCCCAAAGGCTGTTGATAAGAAAATATTCCAAATATTTTCAAATACAAATGCAGGCAAGGGTAGGATTATGCCAATCATTGCCAACATACAGAAATATGGTTTTATGTATGAGACAACTGTATTTGTGCTAGTGCATTCCATCTCAAACCTCCAACTAGTCCAACTACAAGTGTCCTCCCCAAGTTATAAAGACTTGAGGATTACTGTCATTCCATTTATTGTCTATGTATATTTTTGCCAGGAGTTGTCCCATATCTCATTGTCTCATATCCCTAACTATCACTCTTGTAGAGAAAACAGAAAGAAAACTTCCTGAAGGCATGGTTTCTAGTTCAATCCAGCATACATAAAGGCCCTCTTTTCCTGCTGTGGTATTCATCCTCCTCACGTATTTCCAAGACATGTTGAAGTGGTGATTAAAGCCATACATGGGAAAATATGTAATACGAATTATATAAGTACATGTGATTTTTTGGTATGTGACTCTCACATTAAAGGCAAAGCCCAGGACACAGACTAGTAGTGAATCTGAGTTCAAGGAATTGTCTGGAAGAATAATTTTGCTGAGCAGATGTGGCTTACAGCAGAGCTAGAAACCAGTACCCCTTCTGGAGAAGCAAGTATCTCTGCAGAGCAGTCCAGAAAAGATTTGGGTAAGAGCAAGTAATTTGAACACTACAGTTCCTCCAAATCCTCTAGAACAGTGGATGTGTATGTCCTGGGTATGTGGAATGCTCTACAGATCAGCCTGATTTTATGCTGTGTGGAACTCAGAGTAAAGTTTGCACTGGAGATTGGGGCAAACCTTTTAAATTCTATGAGCTCCAGAATGCTAAGGTGTAAAGTGAAATTAAAATGAACTATTATACATAGTTCATACATGGTTTGAAAGCGCTGAGTTACATTTAACACAGAGGACACACTCAGTTGCCCAAGAAATGCATGTGAGATTTTGATGTCACCTATGAAATATAGGTGTGTATGCACAGGCCTTCGCTTCATGCTTTACTCATGTTATGGACCCTCAATGCATAGTTCATGAAGAGTAAATGTTGCCAAGTATAGCCAGAGAATGGGGACATTTAGAACTTAAATAGGAATTAGCCATGTGCAAGCAGAGTGAGGTCTCTGTCTCTATCAACCAAAATTTGACAGAGGGAAATACCAGAGAATGAAGAATGAAGGAAGAAATTCTGGTGGGAGGACACTGAGCATTTTCAGAACCAAAGGGAGACTAACACTCCAGATGCCACCAACCCTGTTCACCTTTTCTTCAACTTAGAATGGAGGAGAAATGATATTGTCTGCAAGAGGTATAACTTACAAGAAGGAAAGGTCCGTGTGTACAAAGAAGTCATCGAGCCCCAGGATGATGACTACCTCTGTAAGTGGCCCTTGCACATAATGATATGGTATATCTTGGTCTAGTGATTTCATGTAGTCATTTGACCTGTAAATCATCACTTTCCCCAGTGGAGAATTCCCTTGCACCCTGAGTAGAGAATGGGAGTTCTGTAATGTGAGTTCCTGGTATGTCTCTGAAGCTCTTGACATGCAGAGACATGTCCTATACCTTTCCTATTGCCTGCTCCTCTCACATACAGATTATGAGAATTGTCAGGAGTACTTCATTGACAGCTGTCCTATGCATGCGCACCCTGAGTGTATAAAAGACACTAAATTAGAAAAGGGGCATCCCAATCGCGCAGCTCTCACTGTTCCCCCTGGCTTGAGAATGGTTCCATCTGGCATCCCTGATGTGGGACTTGGAATGTGGAATGAAGCGTCTGACCTGCCAGTGGGTGTCTGCTTTCGCCCTTTTGAAGGCCAGGTCACACAAGATGAAGAGGCATCCGTAGGGGATATGCCTGGTTGGTGAGAAGTGTTTTTACTCTTACCCTGTTCTCTGACTTCCCACATAATTTCTGAGGCTCCTTGGGTTCTCACCTCCCATGCTACACATGGATGAGGACAATTTGGCTACCACTGTTTCCTGAGTGGATTTTGCATGAGCATGTGTCTGCTGTTTAAGGGTCAAAGCAGAAGTAAGGCCAAAGATGTGCAGACACAAGGAGCGGCTCCTCCCTTTGGGAGCTTAGACAGATGGACATGAATGTTTAGATGACAATCAAGTAAAATATCTAGTGGTCACAGGCGGCAGGTGAATCCCCAGGCATACTGAGAGGGCTTTGATGTCTGTAATGTGAAACAATTCTTTGAACAGTTACCTCCCCAACCTACGAATAACAAGAAAAAAGGTCTTTAACCACCTCTCTTTTATACAGATCACCAAAGGGAGTAATTACTATGAATACATGGATGGAGAGGATAAATCCTGTTCCAACTGGATGAGGTAAGTTCTCTAGGTATCCAGGTGCCAGATGGGACTCTTGTTCCCCACTTGCCCATGTTTCTTTTCCTGTCATCATGCCTCCCTCAATAATCTTCCTCAATCCTCTCTCCCACTTTGTTCTCAACACAGTACTCTTTCAGATCAAGAGACCTTTAGAGTCAAGGAGATAAAACATAGCATATGTACAGAATCTATAAAGCCCCATTCCAGATAAACTTTGGACACCAGGAAAAACCTGCAGGGAATGAGAATCCCTGGGGACACTAGACTGCACTGTTATTGACACCAACTGTGTTCTAGGTTACATGAATGAGTTCACTGTTGGAAAAGACACACAATGTATATCCTTATGCAGGACTCAGTGCAGACAGATATGAAGAGTTTGATTTAGAAACACTTAACTGTAGTGTTCCAAATTTGTGAGAAGTACACAGTGCCAATGCCTCCTGCATTAATTCTAACTGGAACTGTAGTCTGAGGCCTGCATAGGAATGCTCATGGGTGCCTTTCCTCAGAGGCTCCCTATTAAATGTGGGAAAAGAGTGCAAACCATTCTTGTTCGGTGATCGTTCGCTAAGACACAGATAGATCGAAGTTTCTATGGGAACCTGGTGGAGGCAAGGGAAAAGTACTCCATGTACCATGTGGGGAGATTGGAGAAAGGCCTGTCAAGAGATAATGAAATTGAACTGGGTATTCAGCGTTGTGAGATAATCTGGAGGCAGAGTGTAGATCAACCTCCACATTCTGTGTTGTGAAAAAAAATTGATTAGCTTATAGAGAAGGTAGAGCTCACTGGGTTTCACTGCCAGTCAGGGCAGAGCTTAAGTCCACAACTGAGCTTCAGAGAATGGTACCAGGGAGGATGAGCACTACATACAGGTCTTGGAGATAGGCATTCGTCTGACATTCTGACAGAGGCTCAGACACTGAACAGTAGGCTCCCTGGGAGTGTTGTGGGAACTGGGTGACATCAGGGACTGAGGATCTTAAGTGTCAGTGAGGAGATGCATGTGCTTGTGTCAGGTAGTGGGGTCTCATTGCTGTGGTTTCTTTCCCTTCATTCTGCCTCAATCCCAGGTATGTGAACTGAGCCCAGTATGAGGAAGTTCAGAACCTGGAGGCCTTTCAATATCATGGGTGGATTTTCTACAGAAACTGCCAGGACATCAGGCTGGGTTGTTAGCTGCTGGTCTGGTACAGGGACAAGTATGCCCAGCAACTGGACATCAAGGGAGTTGGTAAGTGGAAGGGAGAGTTTCCACATGGAATAATTGGGACAGCACTGTGCTTCTTCAAAGGGGAAAAAAAAAAGATAGAGGCCTGTCCTTACAAATTGTGGTGGACTAATGCTGAAGTAGAGTAAAACCCGATGCAAAGTGAGTAAGTTTTTAACTCACATGCTTCATAAATCAAGGGTCCAGCCCATATATCTTTCTCACTAGGAACAGCATTTACATTTTAATTTTGTTTCAATTTTTCAAATGATGCATGCATAAATATGCGAATGCATATTGCACTGAAATGCTTTTTTTGCCCTCTGAAGAATGTTGCAACAAATAAGCAGGTTTGTCCACAAAGCATTTTTTCTGAAAGTTTTCTTGGTGTTTTTTTAAATATCTTTTATCCATTGAAATGAAATGTGTATATGCATATTCTCTTAGTCACCATTTTTCTGAGTTATGCATTGAATTGCTAATAAGGTAAGCAGGTGCTGGAGTACACTTGAGCCTCTCTCAGATGAAGGAGGGATAACCAGCTACAAGTGCTAGTTGGTCCTAATATTACACAGACTTTAGTGCTTGGAGCAAACAAATGCAGGATAAGTGGGTAGATATCACTGTGAGTGCAGGCTGGGCAGGGGCAGTTCAGTGTGTCAGATGGTAAGGAAAGGCCTCTCGCAGGACTTAACATTTCCCAAGTTACCTGTGGGCTAAAGGTTTGTGACAGTGGGGCTGGTTAGTGCATGAGTTATATGAGTTGGTGTGTCAGGTTGGCTGAGGCCACTCAGGTGTAAGTCTGGACACATAGAGTAGGAATGGTGGTCAGATAGACACTTAGCAGATGGAAAATGCACTGTCTATGCTATAACCTGAGACACTGGAAGCTTTTCTCAGTGAGATGAGACAAGTGTGCAGAATGGGGTGTCTCTGTTTAAGGTGGAGTGTTGCTACTATTTGGAAAGTAAATATCAGTGGGGAGTCCCCTCAGAGATTAACATTTCTCCAAAAGGGAGGGTTTGATGTTTGTTTGGAGGAGTGTGAGAATCAGCAGGGTGAGAAGCATGTTTGGTGAACTGTTAAGAGACCGGTATAAATAGTGTTTGCAATAGCCTCACAAGGAATCGTTCCCCTCAAATGCAATGAAATCCGGTGTGGACACTGGGTGAGCGGTTTGCCAGAGTGCATAATTTTATATTATGATTTTGGAAAGAGAGAAACCAGAGGCCTCTTTGTCTTGTGGTGTATAGTTACTCTCTTTAACACTACCTAGAAAATACATATGCACAGCAAAAGTCACTGCACTTCCATCCATAGTGTTTTTCAAGTGGATGCTGGTTGTCCTAGAAGGTACGTATCCTGGGAACATGGTAGGAAAGACAATTAATGTGGGCATTGTGCATTCCTGAAGATGATGCAGTTCATGGGAATGAAGAGGAAAGTAGACTGTGAAGGAACACTTTGCGGGACACCCAGCATGCATTGTCACAACAATGAGAATGATTCCTAGGGCTCTTCCTCCAAAGCATGTGATCCTGGCAGGCTTGTCAGTATGTGCACTGACCACAAATTTCTCTTCCAGTACCACCAAAAACAGAGATGCACCCCTGTTCATCCTGCCCTCGAGCCTTCTCCAGAAAGAAATTACTCTGCCACCATGTGAAGCGCAGTCACCCCTCTCAAATTGCCTGAGGAACATCTGCAAGGAAACACCTCCAATCAGTGGAACCCTGCTCAGAGGTTCAGAGAGAGCAGCAGAAAGATCCTGATATGCAGAGCTGGAATGACGAGAATGAATGTCAAGAGGTGGAAAAAGGGACACAATCCTTCCTTAAAAGGATCAGACAGAGGGGACATTCCAGGGCCTTGTGGAGAACACCCACCAAACCCAAGGGGAGCTCTAGTGAGGGGGTGAGAATTCTGGAGGGAAAGCCAAACTCACTGCAGAAAATGCATCAAGAGGATTCAGGAGTATGTTTTGTGGGGGGAGGAGTGCCTAGATGTGTAAAAATGAGTTATGCAAGATGCGGTCAAGGCTTCAGTGATGGGTCACAGTTGAAGAGACATCATAATACATACTCAGGGGAAAGGGCCTATGCTTGCAGGGAGTGTGGACCCAGCTTTGCAGGGATGTCAGATGTCATCAAACTCCAGAGGACTCATTCAAGGGGGGAAACCTATGATTACAAATGCTTTCGGATGGTCTACACAAAGAAATCAGCTCCAGTAGGACAAAAGAGGACACAGTCAGGGAAGAATCCCTATGTTTTCCCAGAAGGCAGACAACTTTTTACAGTGAAGGCCAATCTCAACACACACAAGCGGACCCATGCAGGGGCAAAACACTGTGTGTGCATTCAATGTAGGGACTGTTGCTCATCGAAGTCAGGTTTCACCTTACTCCACAAGACACACACTGGGCAGAAGTACTACACTTGTGGGGACTCTGGGCAAGGCTTTGCACAGAAGTCATACATCATGAGACACCAGAAGAGACACTCAGAGAAGGTAGCCCAGTTTTTCATGGAGGTTGATTAGTGATTAGCATTCAGTAGCCCCTCACATGTCACAACACAAATGTGTCCCACACACGTGATATGCCAGGTCAGAGCAGAGTTCAGAGAAGTGAGGTGGCCCCTTACTCTCCCCAGGAGCATCATCAGGAAACAAATCCTGTGTTAAACAAACCCTCCACACCCATGAAAAGACATGTGATAGACAAATAGTTCCCTAATTGTATTGGAAATATCAACACCAATGTCATTCAGGCTTTTTCCACCCTGTGTTTCTATAAATTCCATTGCAATACTAATTTGGAAGCCCAGATAGCACATTCACTACATGACTGAAGAAACAGATTTCTAGGAGGACCACAGAGAACCCAAGGCTCAGCCACTGCTCCTGAACCTTGGCAAGGCCCCACTTATGGAGTCGATCCAGTTAGTTTAGTGCCCAGGGAAATGGAATGGAGGCACACTCACCAGGAAAGGGAATACCCTAGAGTCCTGTGTATTGTGGATTTGCTTCTTATTGAGTACACCCCACCCTTCCCTTGGCTTCTCCTGCATTTTGTCCTGGTGTGTACAGAACACTGAGCATCAGAGTTGAAGGGTGTGAAGGGGCATGTGTGTGCACAAGGACACCAGCCAGGCTCCCTCTGACACCGGATCTGCCGCATTCCTTGCTAGCCTTCAGTTTCCTCATCTCATGTTTCCTGGCATCAGCATTCTGGTTCAGTCCTTACCATGTCTGAGTCTCCAAAGCACCCCCTCCAATTGTGTGACCCAAAGCAAGATTCTCAACATTTCTGTGCCAGTTCTATATGTGGGACTATGGGAATGGTAAAAGCAGCCTTTTACTTTGACATTTAAAATTGAGGCAGAACCTGGCATGAGTGGTCTGAGGCCATAAGTCACCAGCTGTAATGTTTCAGTGGTCAAGGCATCCTGGACTACAATGCTGGAAAAGGGAAGATATGGAGGGGAGAGAGGGCTGGGTCCAAATTCTGTCATTGAGCAGACACCTCTGCTTCCACCACATAGATTGGGCTGCCCTGAGCAGGCTGCAAGGGTTTGCACAATTCCCCTTGTGCAGGTCACTACACTGGGCCACTGAGACTTGGCAACCTCCTATTGTTCACAAGATACATTCACATTTCAGTAATTAAAACCTGAGGAAAATCCTCTTGCCCAGCCTTGGCTGAGAAATGAGTTTGGGGGCAGTCTCTGCCAAAATTGTGCACACTACATCAACACAATGTGATTGTGAGCCTTCACATAGCAGCTTCTGTAGTGAATAATCCTTCCAGCTGAGCTTCATGGATTTTAATACTCCAGAAGCCACCTTGGGACTCTAAGTTGTTGCATTTTAAATCCCAGTTTTTTAATTGAAGTCCTGTGGGAACAAACACATACTATGAGCAGAGTAGATATGCACAACATTTGTCAATCCTGGCCAAATATTCTGAGGTAATGTCCAATGAGATGGAATGATGACCACTGTGTTCCTCTCCTGGACCAAGCTTGGCTAGGGTGTCTACATATACATGTTAGATTTCCATAATAGTTATCCACTGTTGCTTCCTCTTTTTTCCTCCTCTATTGGTAAAGAAAGTTTTGTTTCTTGAGTTTTTTTTTTACTTCCCTGGGCAGCACCCATGAGAGAACCCCAAAGCTTTCATGGCACTTTGCCTTCAAGGTGGGACATGGCAAAAGGGCAGAATTCTGCTATATTGCTTGGAGAGGGGCCAGAGCTGCATACAATAGGGTGCACAATCCACCCCTTCCAACACTACTCATCCTGAAAATCTCCTAACCTCCTAAGTGATTCAAGATTTACAGAAAACTGTTCCCTCTACCTCCTTCCACAGAACACCTTCCTAGTTTGGCTGCCAGTCACTAAGATGTTCCCCAAGCCCTCCTCCTGTCACTCCTGCCCTTGCACAGGCCTGTCTTCAAACTACATGGATGATCTGTCTTGTAAAATTTGTGTTGGGGCCCAAAGCAGAATAACAATCAGGCTCTTGTGTTTCAGCCTTCTTTGAGCAGTTCATGAGGTTCAAATGATGTTGTGCATGGAGCTGAGGTGTTTATGTTCCCCTAACTCTCATCTGTGAGTAGTTTGCAAACCACATTCCTCAGGTGGGAGCAGGATGCTCCAAGGAATGAGTGTGCCTTCTATGTGTGGGATCCGAGTCTCTTGTCTCATGACAAGCAGGGGAGGACACTCTCCTGTCCCTGTGACCACAGCTTGTTTGAGGCAACAGGAAGGCGTGACCTCAGCCAGCTCTTTCCCCTGGCTCATGTGCTCATCCCGAGCTCCTGACATGAGGTAGGCAGCAGCAGGGTGCCCCTGACTTTGGTTGGGAGAGACAAGTAGAGAGCCAGGGAGAACAGGGACAGGTGTGTATGTGAGATGTTGGATCGTTACATCCCCTTCTCTCATGCCCTTGACAGTTTCCTTCAATTGGGGGCCAGTGCCCCCCAGCTACAGCCATGTCAGAAGAAGGCATGTTTTTGATGAGTGAACAAATAGCATTTATACTGTTACAATTATTGGATTAATTTTACACCTTGTCACTTCATATGTAATGCAAATGTCAGGATGTAAAAGGAACATATGACAGTTCACATTCCCCTGCTCATTTGCATTGCTGTGCTGCTTGTTAACAGTGGAGACATCATTTCCCATGCTCTCCATGTCTTCAGGTGCAACCAGTATTCAAGTCGCAGCAAAGGCTAAAGCCATTTATGAAAACACCTACAAGGGGTCATGGCTCATATCACTGGTTCCACAGCACAACAAGATATTCATCAATACATTGTCACCATCAGTCTATTTTCCTGATGGTCTGAAACACAAAGCGAGGGAGGAGAGGTCACTGTGTGATGTACTCTGTATATTTGTCCCAGCTCATGTGTCCAGACATGAGCCCATGGGAGTGGACTCCAGGAAATCAGGACACACACCACACAATGAGAGCAATCAATTGGCATATTTCTTATGAACCCATTGGGTTTTATATACTGATTGGGGTAATAGTCTTTTTCATAACCTTTCTCTTGCCCCACAATGTATAGTTAAACTCATATGGTCATACTTCCAAGAACCACGAAGCAGATTAATCACACCACAAGTCACTGTACAGGAATTATGACCCCACTCACACCTGCCAAGCCCTAAAGCCTTATCTTCACAAGTGCAAAAAAATAGAGTTCATATGCACGGTTTTCTATTGAGGAGTTTTCCAAAGACGAATGCACAATTTGTTCGTGATCTGTTTAGATTGCTGTGGAATTTGAGAATGGGGAGGGAGCATTCTATGCATGTTGATGGGAATACTCAACAGACTGATATATAGGATAGGGCTGTCATGTTCCCATGGGGTACACAGTCAATTCACCTGACAGTCCTCATACCAGTATTTGGCCTTGTGAGCAATGGAGATGTGCTGTAGAGCCAGGTCATGCCACCAATGAATCAGGCATCCTACTCTTTCTCAGGAGTCACTGAATGTATCACCATTGTTCCTTCTAGGCACAAGTAATAAGAATTATCTTGGGGCCCCTTGAGGAAGAGAAGCTTCAAGTTAGCCTGAGCCCATTAGTCCTCTGGTTAATAATGTACTTGGCCTTGAGAAATGCCTTATTTCACGCCCTAAACTTCATTGTAACACAGGAATTGAGAAAAAATATGAGGGGTCATTAACTGATTTTCAAGTACAATTCGTGACCCATAATGAATTTCAAGTGTCTTCTCTGTTTACATAGAACTGGACTATCATGACATCTGCAGAATTACAACTCGCATTGTCTATACCACCTTCTAGAAAGTTCTCAAACTTCTGGAGGGCACCAGCATCTGTAAAGATCTCAACAGCCATAGTTTTTTGTGTCCTCACAGTTTTCTGACACTGGTATGTCATAATACCTTCAATGATCTCAAACAAACACTTGGGTAGTTAGCATCATGTGTAGGGTGTTTGTACACCAGGCATACCCAGGTGTTTTCCCTATTTCGAAGCAACTGGTGGATAGGAATCTTTTTGTTCTTGATCATCTTTACTCTTTGAGTGCGCACAATATTTTGCTCCACATGCAATAGTACAGCCTTTTCCTTTGTATCAAACACCTGAGCCTTGCCAAGGTCTGTATGTCTCAAAAACTGCATGGTTTTATGTAGCACCAGAAATGTCTTCAAACTCTTGTATTCTTCCACACAGGTTTAGATTCTACAACTCAACTTCTGCCAGTATTTGCACTGCTTTGAAAAAGATGCAGTATTCCAGCATCTTCCTTTGCTCAGATATAAGGTCTTTCTCAGGACATGCAATATTCTAAACTGCCTCACTATTTGGCATCTGCACTGTTTCAGACACGTGGATTATCACAGAATATTGAGTCTTCCAAACCCATGAAGGATCCTAGCCTCTGCAGTGACCTGTAACACATGCACTGTCCCATCACCAGCAATGTTCTCAATTATCCTGGCTATTCCAGCATTT
The DNA here is from genome assembly GCA_028533065.1 of Trachops cirrhosus. Classification (NCBI taxonomy): domain Eukaryota; kingdom Metazoa; phylum Chordata; class Mammalia; order Chiroptera; family Phyllostomidae; genus Trachops; species Trachops cirrhosus. The sequence continues at coordinate 1,092,071 of JAPYXV010000016.1, read as the reverse complement.
GCACTGTTCTCCAACACCCAGGCTGTTCCCTCATCTTCAGTGACCTCAGTCATCTGAAGCAACCCATCGCTCTCTGAGAGTTAAATATAAAAGCCATCACTGCCACTGGGATGTTATCATACACAGGTGTATCACAGCATCTTTGGGGCTTGAAACCATGGAGTATCCCAGCATCTCTTTCAGACTCCATGGTTATTCACATCTCCTGCAATGTTCTCTGTGCCTGAACAATCCAGCGTCAGCAACATTCTACAGCTACATGACTATGCCAGGACTTCAGGGTCCAAAACACCAGTGTCTTCATGTTCAATATCCAGTCAATGACTACAAACGGAATCGCCCCTACTCACAACATCAAATAATTCAGCATTTGCAGGATTTCCAACTGGATTATCCTGGTGCTCTTTCTCTCAAACCATAGGTTCTGTCCCCTTGTCAGCAGTATTCTCAAACTTCTGGATGATAAAGCATCTTCATTGTTGACAAACAACTGGACAATTGCTGCAACTGCAATGTTTCAAACACCTGGACTACCCCAGCTTTGAGAAAGCTTTAATACACGATGGCTATTTCAGCATGTACGATGTCCTCCAGTACCTGTGCTGTATCAGCATCTGTGGTGTTCTCAGCTGTGGAATATCCCAGCACCTTCAGCGTTTACAGAACACAAGCATGGCTCAGCAAGTACAAGGTCCCAAACATCCAATTAGGGCAGTGTTGGCAGTGTCTCTGTTATCTCAGAATGTGCAATGTTCAACAACTTACGTCCTGCAACCTATTCAATGTTGTCAAACACATAGATTATACTACATCTGCCATGTTCTCAAACTCTTCCAAAATTCGCAGTGCCTGAAAAGTCTCAAAAACTTGGACTATCACAGTCTCAAAGTTGTCAAACATCCGGGTAATCCAGCATCTTAAAGGAATTTAGACAAATAAAATATTCCTTGCATCTTCGGTGTTCTCAAACACCTGGTGTATTTCAGACTCCACAGTGTTCTCAATCACCTGGAATTCCTCTGCACATTTCTCTATTCAAACAACTGAATCCTCTCAAAGGCTTTGACCTGTGGGAACAATCACAATATTCCAACATCTCCAGTGTTCTCAGATGCTTAGACGTTAACAGATTCTGCAGTGTTCTCAATCACATGGACCATTCCAAGCATCTCTCACAGTTCTGAGACACATGACTCAGCAATTTTTGTTGTCAAATATTATGAGGATTCCAGAGACTGCAATGTTCTCGCCCGTGTTACCAACACATGGACTATCCATCATGTGCAGTGTTGTCAAGACCTGGACTCTTCCTAACATATGCCCAGTTCTATAAATAAGGACTGAGTCAGCACCTGCAATGTTGTCAAACACTGAAAATGTCACTGTGTGTGCAGTGTTTCCATGGACCTGGACAAGAGATAGCATTATTGGAGATCACAGAGGCTTGGACATCTTTAAGTCTTCAGTTACCCTAAACACCTGATAGAAGCTGAACTATCCCAGCTTCTGCAGTGTTTACAAACCTCGGAGTATCCCAGTTTCACTTTGTTTCAGACGCCTATGCTGTACCTCACTCTTTCTTATTCCAAAACACTCACAATAGTCCAGTGCCTTCTGAGTTCTTGAACACATGAACTGTACATGAACTGAACACATGATCTGTGTCCTTCAAATACACCTGTGCTTTTCATGACATCTTCTGTCTTCTCACACACCTCAATTATGCCACAACTCTGCAATAGTGCCTAGATTCCTACCAGGTCGCTAAATCAACTGGATCTCGAACATCTGGATGAACCCAATCCTAGCTATATTCTACAACATCTGGTATACCTCAGCATCATCAGTGTTCTCAAACTCTTGATCTATACCAGCTTTGTCAGTGTCCTGAAACACTTGAACTACCCCAGGATCTTCAATGTTGTCACACACAGGTACTATTTTCAGCAACTGCACTTTTTTCCAAAAACAGTATCCTCCTCAGCATCTCCAGTGCTCTCAAACACCTGAACTATTACAGCATCTGTAAAAATGTCATATTTCTGCAGTATCCACCAGCATCTGTAATGGTGTAAGAGAACTGGAGTAGCACAGCCGTTCAGGGGTATCAAACACCTGGTATATCCCAATATCTGCATTGCTCTCCTGCTCCAGCTGTTTGACAGGGTGTATTCTTCTCAAACATCTAGTATCCCAGCAACTGAAATACTGTCAAAAATACATAAGATTTCAAGAGTTACTTTTTTGAGTAAAAGGCTTGGTGCCTACAGCCGTGTGCAGGGAAAAACTCGAGCATTCTGCAGGGTCCTCGGTGCCCTGGAAGTGAACTTGGGGGAGGTTCCAGCCCCTCAGAATCCACAGCGTACACACCTGTGAACCTGGAAGGGGCGCACGCATGCGGGCACTCCACGGTGGGCTCTGAAGGGAGTACTTGGGAGTTCACAGATTGGTGCCTGGGGCATTGGGCCCATGAGCCTGGTCCTGGGGACAGTGCGCCAGAGGCTGACAGAGCTCTGAACAGGAAGGGGAACAAAACCACAGCATTGGCCCCTAAGTCTGCTGCAACCAGCAAAACCAGGAAAACTGATTTGGCCAGTTTGAAACCAACAAAGGGTTTTTTTTTTCC